>QJOA01000227.1:0-90528 GCA_004155915.1 Monosporascus sp. CRB-9-2 | reverse complement strand
TATTATTATTATTATTATTATTATTATTATTATTATTATTATTATTATTATTATTATTATTATTATTATTATTATTATTATTATTATTATTATTATATAAATCGGAAGATTAATAAAACACCTAAATTTTTTAATTTAGAATTTTTATACATTACGTTATAAATTACTAATAATTATATTATTTTATGTAAAATAACAAATAAAATTAAATGAAATATGTTAGGTTTATTAATACAAAATTAAATGTAGAAATAATTATATAAGAAACTAGAAGTCTATTTAAAAAGAATAAAAATAATTCTAAAGATATAACGTGCTACATATATAAGCAACAGATATATATAAGTAAGCTGCTTTTTAGCACTTTGCAACAACAAATTCAAATAACTCAACAATAATATATTGCATTGATTTAAATAAATCGGATTTTTCTTTAGCTAGATATATTTATAACTTTTTAATAAGTACGCGCATTATGTCAGGGCTTACTATAAATGTTATATTTCCGTTTTTTCGTTTTAACCTTTTTACAATAAATTCTTTTAGCTGTTATTAATTCTATTTATTTACTACCCCTTTTTTGCAAAGTTAAAAAAATTCGTTACGTATATATAACAAGTATTCTCCCTTTTTAAATACTTTTATTTTTAATTTTTTGAAACTTATTTAAAATAAAATTACTTTAATATAATTAACAATTCTTTTTAAAAAAAGGACCTTTATATAACAACAATATATAACGTTTTATTACAAAATTAACCAACTTAAAAACTTTTATAGCAAGTCACATTAATAATTTTCTTTTTCTTATAAATCTTATTTTTATTCATGATTTCACAGATATTTCGAAAAATCTTCACAAACGGGAAAATGAAACCGGCGGAAGTTAACAAGGAAACGGTTGGCGTAAATATAAGTAAAAAAATTCTAATTCGGAAAACCCGCTATTAGAATGGAATAAAATAAGACCAACTTTTGCGGATTTAGATTTAATTTTATCGACCGTCATAATAATTTAAAACGCGTCATAAAAGCCTGCGAAATTCTTTATTAATGGAAGTATAATAATATAGTATTAAATTTTAAATATATTACAAATAAACGCGTTTTAAAATAAAGAAAATAAAATAGCTCAAAAAAGTAAAACTAATACGAAAAATACGCGGATGTATAAAACGTAATAATATTATAATTAATGTAATATTGTTTTTAAATTTTATTAAATAATAACTTTCGTAATTATTAAAGATAAAGAAACATTCCAAAGTTTTTATACGCGCCTATATATATTTATTACAATATTTAATTTATTTTAAATATAGTTTATTTCCTATTTAATATAAATCTTTCACCGGTTATTAATAATATATTATTACGATATTAAAACCTCACATACTTCTGCCTTATATAGTAGAAAATAATGGTGTAACTTCATATTAAAAATTAACAATTGAAATAATTTTAACTTATTTTTATTTCTTTATTACGTTTATTTAAATCCTTTATATTTTTTGGCATTAATAATTATTATATTCGTTATTATAAAAGCTTTACTAAAAACCTAGCGGCGTCGAAATTATAAATATTCTTTTTTACGATATTATATTTCGCAATTAAACCCCCAATAAATTCGAATTATTTACGAAATATTGTTAAATTCTCGAATAAAATCCGTTAATAATCGGTTTTCCGATTTAAACGTATTGAGAAAGTTTTAGCTATTTAACAAAGTTCAACGATTGATTAATTTCAACGCGTTCCGTAATACGTTAAGCTAGTAATATATTAACCTGTTTTTAATATATGAAAGTTAAATAAAAAAAACGTTCGTATATCTAAGTTAAAATTGGTCGATAATCGATTTTCTTTCGGTCGGCGTTACTTTTTATAAGAAAAGAACAATATCGACTCGGGTATATTTATCGGTAAAACGATATATTGAAATAAAATATAAAACTTTACAAATAGAATTAAAATTTTAAAAATTAATTTGCGGGTTTTGTTTTTTAATATAATTAATTAAATTTAATTTCGCTTTTTTTATAAGACGTTTTATAAAATTAGAAATAAAAAAGATAAACTATTAAAAATAAATAATTAAAATACTTCAAAGCTTTTTATTTATATATATCTTTCGCTTATTTCTATTGCAAGTTATTGAAAATTTATAAATTTTAAATATTATACTTTATAACCTTATATCCATATTTAATAACTATATTAATAACTTTATATTTTAATTTATTTAAATTTAATTATAACTTTAAAATAAAATGCAAATAAAATCGTAAAAAAAGGATATTTATCGTTAAATTATTTTAATCGAAAATCTTATAATAACATTATTTTTATTATTATCATTAGTCCTTAAATTAAACTCGACATTAACATACTTACAGAAATTTAAAAATTTTAATTATATCAGCCCACCTTATTAAACGGTCCAAACCAGTAAACGAACTAATTTTATAAGCATTTTAATAACTTACCTTCAATTTCTCATTTTTCAATACCAACAATATATAATAACTTATTAACAAAAGAAATAAAGTTGACTATTTAAGCTAAAAAACGAAATCCGAAACTTAATTATATAAAACTTAGTTCTATATATAAAATTACTCCAATAACCTTAAAAACCCGATATTACGGTAAATATGCCCGAATCGATATTATTCTTCTTTAATAAAAATTAACAACGACCGAAAAAAAAATCGATTATTAATCGAATCCTTGACTTAAATACGTAAACGTTTGCTATTCGGTTTTAATATATTGAAAATATAATAAATTTATTATTTACCTAATACGTTACAAAACGTATTCAAATTAATTAAACGTTGAAATTTATTAACCGCCAAAGAAAACACTTTAAACGCGTTGAAATCGAAAAGTTAATTATTAACGGATGATGTCCGAAAATTTAAAAATATTTCGTAAATAAAACGAATTTACTCGGATTATTATCGCCGCGTATAATATCGCAAAAAAAAAGGGGGTTTATAACTTTTAACGAAATTAAATTTTTAATAAAGCTTTTTTTTTTAAAAACGGACATAATAATTACTAATGCCGAAAAATGTAGAAAATATAAATAAACGTAATAAAAGAATTAAGAACAAAATATAACTATTTAAATTATTAATTCTTAAAATTAAGCTATACCCCTATTTATTATTATAACGGAAAGGAATTACCTTAAATCTTAATACCATAATAATCTATTATTAATAACTAATCAAAAGGTTGCATTAAATAATAACAACTAAATAACAAATAAATTAAGTTTAAAATAAATTTAACATTTTAACAAATATATTCGAAAGCGTACGAAAAGTTCGAAACGTTTCCTTATCCTCGACGGCTACAAAAACTATTGTTCGATAAAATTCGAAAAATATTACGTTTACCATAATATTATTACGCTTTATATCTCAGCGCATTTTTCGTATCGGTTCCAACCTTTTAATATATCTTTTTTTTTTAAAAACGTATTTATTTATTATACACCGAAAACCTAATACGATATTATTATATCTATATTACTAAAAGAAATTTCTTACCAGTTTTTACAACGCGTTAAAAGCTACCATAACGGCCGATCATATTGAATCTAAATTTGCAAAAATTAAATTTATTTTATTCGATCCTAATAATATTCTTTTCGAATTCGAAATTCTTTTAATTATACCTACGCCAATTATTTTCCTGTTAACCTCCGCCGGTTTTATTCTTTTCTTAACCGTAAAAACTTTTAAAAATATTGATAAAGCAACAAAATAAAAACGTTATTTACAAAAAAAAGATTAAAAATTACTAAGGCCGCTCGTTAACAAAATCGTTAAATCGGTTAACCTTTTAACAAAAAATAACTTATTACTTTTCTAATAAATCGTCCTTTTTCGGAAAAAAAGGCCTAATTACGTAAAACGAAATATATTTTAAATAAACGTCAGAAAATTAAAAATAAACATTCTTAAAAAGGAAAAATACTTATTATATAAATGTAGAGATAATAAAAAATATAGCTAATAACGGCTCAAAGTAATCGTTGTAAAAAGATTAAAACCAAAAAACGAAAATATAACGTTTACGGCAAACCCCGATATAATGCGCGTACTTATAAAAAAGCTATAAATATATCTAATAAAAAAGAATCTAATTAATTTAAATTAATATAATATAATTATATTATATTATTTAGATTTGCTATTACGAAGTGCTAAAAAACGGTCCGCTTTTTAATTGAGACCGTTTTAATAATATAATACGTTATTATTTTTATTATTAAATTACAGATATATTTACACTAGAAAAAAATAATAAATTAAAATAATAGGTACTTTCGTGTAAATAAAATATTTATTTATAACGCTATAAATAATTAGCTATTAATGTTAAGGCGACCCCTCCACCAACGCTCTACCTCTTTAACGCACCACCCTACATCCGCGTTACGCGTTAATATACGTACTAATTTCTTTCCTTATAAAAAAGCTTTTAACAACATTTTAAAAAATTAAAAAAATTATTTTTTTATTTATCAAAGTTTACGCTTTCGAACGATATGCAGCTTTCAGCTCAATTTTGTACGGCGCAAACAATTAACGAAATAAAACGTAAAAAATCCTTACGTTTAACCTTTAAAAGATATTAGGTTGATAAACGATATATAACATGCCGTATTAAAGGCGTACCGACGAAAAATAAAGTTAATAAAGTTCGTTAAAAGTTATTACAAATTTAAAAGGAAATTTTAATTTATTAAATTATCGTATAAAGTTAATTAAGTTATACGTTATCTTATTTCCGATTTCGTTTATACGTATAACGCCTCCTAATTAATAACGGCAATCCCGAATATTTAATGAAAAGTTAAATAGCTTAATTTTTATATCGTTATTTTAAAATACGGACTTTTAAAAATATAACGATCGATTATAAATATTTAAAAAATATTTTCCTAACTTTTATTAACGTTTTAGTTAAACGTTGTGCTTTATTAAAAACTAAGGTTCTTAAATAAAAACACTGATATAATATAAATAAGATCGGAATAATAAAAAGTATAAAAAAATGTTTTCGTTTTTAATAAAACTTTTAAAAAGTTTATTCTTTTAAAAAATGTTTTTTGAAAAAAAAGATTTATTATAATTATATATATTAATATTAATAAACGTTTGTTATTATTATTTATAATTTTTAATAACGTTAACGTATAATAATAATAATTCCTTAACTTAAATAATAAAACATATAAAAACTAATACTTTACTATTTTTTAAAAAAAAAGCTAAATAAATACCGAAATTAATTTAAAATAATTTCGCATGATCTTTACTTTTAATATCAAACTCGAAAACCTTAACGAATAAAAACTTTTAATTATTAACGGCCATAATAACCACATTACCGAAAATTTCATATAAATGTCCTTTTAAAATAGAATTTATATTATTTTTTTACTTATACTTTTTATATTTTTTAACCTTTTAATATAAATATATTTATTACGTTAAAATAAAAGCTCCGTTATTAATTCCGTAAACGTTATTAGGGGCAGGTTTTTAAGGTTATAAACAAAACCGATTTCCTTTAAGCGTTTTTAAAATCATAATACAAAATTATAATAACCTCGAAATATATTAAAAAAGGATAAAAAATAATAAGTTTATATCTTATTAATAAATCGAAAATATTAAATAATAAATACGTAAAAGAAAAAGGAAAAATAATTAATATATTTATCCCAAAATCGATTTATATCTCGTTACGCCTTAACTTTTTTACCTAAACGGCTGCTTTAGATATTAAAATACCTAAATATTTAAAGATTTAACTTAAATCGAGAAATTCTTAATAAAAGTTAATCCAACCTTCGAAAATCCTATTATCCGCTTTTTATTTTACAAATTCGTAAAAACCTTTAACCAAAAAAACGAATAATTTTCCGCCGCCGAGATTTATACAAGGTCGAATTGATTCAAGCCTTATTTTCCAGGCTGAGCCAAATACATAAAAAATTATTATACGATATAATTTGCACGATAAATATTATACCCAGTATTTTTGAACACGATAACTGATTAATAGTTTTACGGTTAAAATAAATTAATACCTCGGTTTTATAAAGCCTTATTTTAAAGCCGAATATTGGACCACTATAAGTATATAATCACTCGATTAATATCGGCTTAGAAAGCTTACATAGGTAATTGCGGATAAGTTTCGACTCTGATAAACCTTATACCCGCTAGCCTTACGGGTTCGGCAGGTTAAATAATATAACTTAAAAAATATTAAGCTTTATGCAATAAACTTTAAGGATAAACCTGAAAAATAAATTTTAAAGGTAAACCTTAACGGTAAACCTTAATTACGTATAAAAGGTTAATATCTTGCCGAGCTTTCGTTAATTTTACGGCTAAAAATATTAGATATTAGTTAGGAAAAAGGTTAAAAATTTTAACCTTAATCGTTTTTATAATTGAAAGGAAAATGTTAATATAATAACCAGATAAAAAGTATATAATACTAAACCACCTTTTCGAATTACTTAAAATATTATACCGCGTAATTTTGAATACGTAATACCAATAATCCAGAATTATAGGATTACGACGAAAACCGTTTTATTAACGGTACAAAAATATTACAAAATTACCGGACGAACTAAAATTATCGATATTAATATCGATTTAAAAAATCTTTTTTAATACGATTAATTTCGGCTTTTAATTTTCGGATACGATTTAATTTGCGAAAATAACGGTAATCGATTTTTGTAAAAGCATATACCGGAAAGTATAACGATTATGGAAGTACTATTGGCGAAACTGGAAGGTAGTGGCAAGCTTAAGGATTTCGAAATTTAAATTTTGGAATGATGTAAGGAGAATTACGAACGATGGTTTGCCCGGGTGTTCCGGATTGTGAAGACTACCCAGAACCTCGACAAGAATCGACGTAAATAGAAGCTGCGGGATAAGGCAGTCTGAAGTCGCCTGCGAGGGGAATGGGTTTAGTGAAACCTAGGAATTGAAGTAGCAATCTATCATTTTATCCAATTTTGTCTACACGGTCACGTCTCCTCTAAGGAGAGCCGCCAAGATTTATAATAACTAATTAATTACAACTCTTAAAAAAACGAAGCCTAAAAGGTATAAAAAAGTGCAGCCTAAACTAAATAAAAATTTCGTAAAACTGATATCGGTTAAAAAGATAAAGGTAAGGCTTGCAGCCTTTACAAAGGAACCTTTTACTGTTATTCGGCGAAATTAACAGGATGCCGAACCTTTCAAAAACGAAAAAGATAGCAACGATAATCCTGATTATATCATTATACGTAACTGTTAATATAAAGTTAATTAATTAAGTAATTGTTGAGATATTCTTAATTGCGCTAAAGGGTTATGTTGTTAATGGCTTTAAAAATGGGTGGCGCGTTGAAGGGGTGGAGCGTTGGTGGGGGGGTCGCCTTACCACTTATATAATAAGGCTATATTAACAGCAGGACCTATACCGCTATAAGGATTACTTATTATGAACACGATATCTATCTACGGGAGCTTTAAATGGATAAACGTCCATTTCAAGAAGGGCTAAATGGGTGGCGTAAGCTTGGCAATTACGCAATCCACTATGCAATCCGTGGACTTCGGTGGAGTTGCTTCGACCTCTGGCTCTGCACAGTCATCCTGGTCGCCAAACATGGGAACGGGCTCGTCATGTATGAAGCCGTCAACCGTGTTGAATTCTGTTGTAGTAAATAACGCGTGTAGCCATGGTTCATTGAGGCCTGCACTTGATGGTCCCTGACTCGGGGGCAGCGGATGTGAGACTGCATGAGATGGCGGTGGCTCAGTTCCTGAAGGAATTGATATTGCTCCAGTGGACATGGTGCGTTGCCGCTGTTTCTTGTGCGATAAGCTCAAAGCAGGTCGCTGCTCAGGCTGGTGTTGCTTAGGCCTTGGCAACGGGGGCCGGCCATTGCGTTGCTGTGCTGCTTGAGCCTGTCTTAGTCAAGGGGCTATTGCACTCGTATAAGAGTCGCCCGAACGAGACTTACGACTGAAGGTGCATTTTGCGCCAGCTTTTGCGCATCGTATGCAGGAAGCCAGGGGGTTGTCATCGTGGAGTCCGTTGTCGACTTGAATCCGTTTACATCTTACTTTCAATTCTCTGCACCTATTGCAGCTCCGACGCAATGGTAGTGCCGCCTTTTGGTACCTATCAGACATGGTGGAACATCTGAAGGCGTTGCTCACCTTGAATAGCCTCCGGTGCGGTTTGGCAAATATATGTAGCACTTTAAAATGGGAAATAGAGTGAGTCCTTCCTGAAGTAATCTGCCGCAATGAAATGCTCTAATATTAGGATACCGAGATTATATCCTGATAATGTTGGATATATAATATAAATATGTAATCCGTAACTGACATAATTAGTAAAAGCAGAATTTAAATTGTTTGCATTTTTAATTTAAAGAGTATTTCCATAATTTAAATTCTTAATTTAACCTTTTTTAAAAGCTTTTTTAGAACTTTTAAATATAAAATATAAGCAAGGTATTATTAAGCAGAATTTTAGCCTTTTTATAGACTTTTTAATATGAGAATATTAACGTATAAGATGAGCCAGTTGGGCATATAAGCAAATCGCGTATATTGCTTATTATTTTAATTATCTAAGTTTAATTATTTCTTTTTTAACGCTATAATATAAAACGGCTAACGAAAAAAAGCTAGGATAGATCTAGCCGTTTAAGTTAAGAAAAAAATTTTGCAACTTAATTATAAATAGTTTCGTACTATAATGACGTCCTTAAATCTACCTTAAAAACTCGAATTTATAAGAAATCTTTTAAAGCGATATAATTGTTAATTTATAAAGATTAACGCTAACCGAAAAAGATTTGTTATCGACCAAGTTCTTAATTTAAATATACGAACGTTTTTTATCCGGCTTTAATACGTTAAAAATATAACAAATTGTCAGCAGTCATAGTGATCAAATACAGAAATCCGGCATAACTCTCTGTGTGTTGGTTCTCTAAGTTCTAGAAAAGGACAAATCTAGTTCGTGGGCAATCGCCCTTACATACACGATTTGGTAACAAAGGATCATCAGTGGATAAAGGCTGTCCCAGGCAGCATTCTACTGCCTGGCCCTAACAAAGCCCACCAGCCGGCAGCACCTGAAAGCACCAATTGTCGACACAAATTTATTATTTATTTAACGTATTACGATACGCGTTAAAATTAATAAAACGTTAAAATTTATTCGACAGCAAAAGAACTTCTAAATATATTTTGAAAAATCGATTATTAACGGGTTTTATACGAAAATCTAAAAATATTATGTAAATAATTTAAATTTATTCGAACTATTATTATAAAACACAATATTCTTAAAAAGATTATTAACAACTTTAACGAAATTAAATTCTTAATAAAGTTTTTTATAAAAACAGGCATAATAATTATTAATATTAAAGAAAGTAAAGAACTTAAATAAATATAAAAGAAAAAAATTATAAAGTATAGTTATTTAAGTTATTAATTTTGAAAATTAAATTTTACTATTATTTATCATTATAGCAGGAAAAAATTACTTTAAATCCTAATACCGTAATAATTTATTATTAACCGATGAAAAAATCCTATTAAATAATAATAACTAGATAATAAACGAATTAAATTTAAAATAAATTTAACATTTCAATAAACATATTCGAATAAATATGGAAATTTCGAAACATTTTTTATTTTTAACGGATATAAAAGTTATTATTTAAAGCAATTTGGAAGAATATTATACGAATTTCAATATTATTACGTTTTATATAACCTTACATTTTTTTCGTATTAATTTTAATTATTTAACGTTCTTATTTTTTGATTTAAAACATAGTTATTCATGATATATTAAAACATTAATATAATATTATCATATTTATAATACCAAAGAGGAATTTTACAGGCTTTTATAATACGTTTAAAACTATTATATCGTTCGATAATATTAAATGTAGATTTACAAAAGCGGGCCTTATCTTATTTGATTTTAATAACGTTGTTTCTAAATTCGAAATTCTTCTAGTTATATTTATGTTAATTATCTCCCCGTTAACCTCCGTTAGTTTTATTCGTTTTTTATTTGCTAAAACGTTTTAAAGTATTTATGAAATAATAAAATAAAAACTTTATTTATAGAAAGAGTTTAAATATAATTAAAATAATTATTTAACAAATTTTTTTAAATCGGCTAGTTTTTTAATAAAAAGTAATTTATTACTTTTGTATAAAGTGGCTTTTTTTCGGAAAAAAAGCGTGATTACGCGAAACGAACCATATTTTAATTAACGGCAAGAAAATTAAAAACAAACGTTTTTTAAAAAGGAGAATATTTATTATAATAGAAAAATTAACTTTTTTAAGCGAAAAGAAAAAGGTCATAAAAATTCCATTAATAATAACTAGAAAAAATTGATACAAAAAGTTAAAACGAAAGAACAGAAACATGGCATTTATAATAAGCCCGGATATAATACGCGTATTTATGAAGAAGTTATAAATATATTTAATAATAATAAAATCCGATTAACTCAAAGTAATTTGATATGTTATACATAATTAATATAAATATATTATTATAAAGTATCAGAATCCGCGTAATTTCCTTATATACGCGACCTGCTTATATTATACGTTATATTAAAATCGATTATAAATATTTACAGCTTTAAATTGAAATATTATTTAATAATAAACTTTTCTCGATCGCTATTAATATTCGCGAATTAAAGATATTATGAGTTCCAGCGTATCGAATATAATATTAACCATTTAAAATAAATTTGAGAACTTTATACATAAAGTAACGTGCCATACAAGCAAGCGAGCTATATCAGCGAGCGGGCCGTATTTTAGCACCTTGTAATGACAAACCTAAATTAAATAATAATAATAATATATTATATAACTTAAAACTAACTAGATTTTCTTCACTAGATATATTTACCGTTTTTTTATATATACGCGCATTATACTAGTTCGTCGTAGACGTTATACTTTCGTTCCTTGGTTTTAACCTTTTTACGACGATTATTTCCCGCCGTTATTGGCTGCAATCTTTTTACCACCTTTTTCTTTTTCGGCCAAAAAGATTTGTTTCTTTTGTATAATAAATAATTTCCTTTTTTAAAAACGTTTGTTTTCGAGTTTTTAACGCTTGTTTAAGATATAATTTGTTTCGCGTAATTAGGCGTTTTTTTTTCTAAAGAAAAAAGCCATTTCGTATAAAAGTAATAAGTTTCTTTTTGTTTAAAAAATTAACCGCTTTAACGATTCTTATTAACGAGCTGCTTTAATAAATTTTAATTTTTTTAATAAATATTTTAAAACGCTTTTGGGGGCGGGGAATAAATAGAACCGGCGAAGGTTAATAGGGAGATAATTAGCGGAGATATAATTAAAAAAAACTTCGAGTTCGGAAATAACGTTATTAAAATCTAATAAAATAAGTTTAAAGTCTGCGAATTTAGATATAATATTATGGGACATTATAATAGCTTTAAACTCAGCGTAAAAGCAGGCGAAAAAATCCTTTTTCGTAATATAAATATAATAATATCGTATTAAATTGTCGATATATAACGAATAAACGCGTTCTAAAATGAAAATATTTCGTTAAAAATTTAAAGTTAATATAAAAATATATAAATATACAAAACGTAATAATATTATAATTAACGTAAAAATTTTCGAATTTTATCAAATAATAATTTTCGTAATCTTTAAAAATAATTGAATATTAAATTTATTTTAAATTAATTTTATTTATAAGTTAATAATTATTATATAATATAATCTTGTATTCTTTATTAATAATAGGTTATCGTAATATTAAAATTTGAAATAATTCTTTTTTGTTATAATAATAAATAATAATATAGTTTAATTTTAAAATTTAATAATTTAAATAATTATAATTTATTGTTTATTTCCTTATGTCGTTTATTTAAATTTTTTACGTTTTTCTATATTAATAATTGTTATACCCGTTAACGTGCAACATAAGCGAAGCGAATAAATTTAAATACGTTTTAATTACTCATTTTAATTATTCATTATTTAATATTAATAATATAAACCGGCTTATAAAAAAAGCGAAAATAAACGAAGTCTTGTATGTTAAAAAACGAACGCTAAAATTAATTATATAACATTTAGTTTTATATATTAAGTTGTTTTAATTACGTTATATAAATAATATAATAACTTACGCGCCCGAGCCGATATTATTTTACTTTACGGAAATTTACCTTAATTAAAAACAAAAATCGATTATTAAAAGAAATTTTAATTTATATATATATACTTTTTGTTCTGTTTTAATATATTAAAAATATAGCGAATTTATTATTTACTTATCGCGTTATAATACGTATCGGGATTAATTAGGTATTTAATTTTGTTAAATGGTAAGAAAAATTCAAAAAATGTTTAAAGCGAAAAATAAATTATTAAAATATTCTATATGAAAATTTAGAAATATTTCGTCAATGGTTTGAACTTGTTCGGATTATAATCATAAAATACGGTATTACAAAAAAAGATATTTACAATTTCGACGAAATTAAGTTTTAATAAAGTTTTTTATAATAACCGGTAACGTTCCACACATATAAGCGAGAGACATATATAAACGAACTACTCTTTAGCACTTCCTAGTAATGTATTCAAATAACTTAACTATAACATCTTAAATCAATTCAAATTAATTGAATATGTTTTTACTAACTGTATTTAGAACGTTTCGATAAGTGTACGTATTATATCAAGGTTTGTTACAAACGCTATATTACCATTCCTTCTTGCTAACCTGCCTGCAAGCGACCAACTTTAATAATTATTAACAACCATTCTTTACTATAACGTTTTTGCTGGCTAAAAAACCTTGTTTATTTTATATAACAACTATTCATTTTTTCTGGGAAACCTTTATTTTACTCGTATAATTACGTAAATTTCGAATTATTACAAAATCAAGTCCGATACGCTCTGCCATACGCTCTGCGAAACGCCCCGCAAAACGCCCCGTACGAACCCCCCATACTCCCCAACGCGTTCCTAACGCGTCCTATAACACGTTCTCCGACGTATATCTTAAACGTATTAAAGCCGGACAAAAAATGCTCGCGTATTTAAGTATAAAATTTGGTCGAGAATAATTATTTAGTCGGTTGGCTTTGGATCGTACAAAATAGGGGTAGTATTAACTTAAACGCGTTAAAAGGTAATTAATTATAAGCGGGTTAGGAAGAAAAAATCGCAACATAACGTCCGCAACAAGTTTTAATATAATGCGTATATTTGTCGAAAAGCTATAAATACAGTTAATAAAAACATATTCGATTAATTTAAATTAATTTAAGGTGTTATAGTTAAGTTATTTAGGTGCATTATTGGGAAGTGCCAAAAAGTGGTTCGCTTATATATGTCTCTCGCTCATATATATAGAACGTTATAATTATTATTAATGTTAAAAAGAGTAGGAATTTTAATAAATTTAATAAAAAGATCGGAAATAGTTTTTAATAATATAAGCTATTAATTTTCAGGGTTAGGCCGTATTTTAATTTATTATTCCTGCCGGAAAAATTTACTTTTTTTGCTAGTTTACTGATAACCTATCTCTATCGGATTAGGGAATTATTATTAACGAAAACAGGTAAAAGATAAATAAATTAGGTGTGGAATAAATTAAACATTTAGATAAATATATTAAAACGTATATTAAAGGTTCGAAACGTTTTTTTATCCTCTACGGTTACGGAACTTCTTATTCGATTAAATTCGAAAATTATCACAAAACTAACGATATTATTCTATTTTATATACTTCCCTATTCTTTCTATCGGTTTTAATTTCTTTACGTATTTTTTATATTAAAACGCGCTTATTTACTATATATCAAAGGTTTTAAACGACGTTACATTATCTATATCACTAAAAAGGAGTTTATCGCCGGTTTTTATAACGCATTTAAAACCAATATAATAACCGATAATATTAAATTCGTATTCGTAAAAGCGGGATTTGTTTTATTCAATTTTAATTACGTTTTTTCCGAATTAAAAGTTTTAATTATACTTATATCGACCGTTTTTTATTTACCTTTATTAATTTCGTTATTTTCTTACTTGTAAAGAATTTTAAAAATGTTCTTAAAACGATTTAACTAGAATATCGTTATAAGAAAAGATTAAGAATTATTAAAGTAATTTATCGGTAAAAATAATTAAATCGGTTAATCTTTTAACAAAAAGTAATCTAATACTGTTATCCGAAAACGCACTTTTTTAAGAAGAAAATAATTACCTTTGCGAAACGAATTACGTTTTAATAAACGCTAAAAATATTAAAATATATGTTTTAAGAAAAAAGAATACTTATCGTAGAAAACGTAAAGACTTGTATAATTCAAAAAAAGTTAATAATAAATAATCGTAATTAAGAAGAGCTAAAAATATTATTATAGAAGGGTTTAAATAAAGGAACGGATATATAATATTTACGACAAGTCCGAATGTAATATGCGTACTTATAAAGAAGTTATAAGGATATTTAATAATAAAATATTCGATTAATTTAGATTTATTATTATAATATACGAAAGATTATTCGCTTTGCTTATATATTTGGTTTGTTTATATGGGGTGTTATTATAAAAAGATTCAGTTAAAATTTAATGTCATCGAATTATAAATTAAATTTTATAATATCGTGTTTTATAATAATAATTTGAATAAATTTAAATTATTTAGAGAATTCTTTTCAACGTTATATAAGATTTCTTAATAATTAATTTCTCGATTTAAAACTATTTAAAAACCTTTTACTCTTTAACCAAGTTCGACACATAATTAATTTAATGCGTTCCGTAATGCATTAAATAATATATTAATTATATCTGTAACGTATTAAAGCTAAACAAAAAACTGCTGCGTATTTAAATTAAAACTTTTTTAATAAAAGGGTTTTATTCGATTAACGTTAATTTCCGTGAATTAAAAATATTATGAGTTCTGGTATATTAACCGTAATATCAGGTTTTTAAAAAAATTCGAAAGTTTTATATATAAAATATAAGTTTTGAAAATAAATTTCGGATCTCTTTTTTAAGCTTAAATAATTAAATTTATCCTAATTCTTTTTAAAACGTTCTATATTATTAACCTTTAGAAATTTATAATCAAAGTTAAAAGGTTAAAAGTTAAAAAACTTAGCTTGTTCGCGTATATAGCTCGCTCGTTTATATAGCACGTTATAACTTCTTTAACATAAGTATTAAATTTTATTTTATAAGTAAAAAATTAAGTTTATCTTAACGTTTTTATAAGATATTTAATATTATTAACGTTTAAAAATTTATATATTAAGGTAAAAGGTAAAAAAGTTAAAAAAAACTTGGCTTTTTTTCGAATATAAGTTATTTACTTATATTACCCGTTATTATTTTGAGACTTATTAATTAATTAATATATAACGTTATTTAAATGAAGAATATTTATAAATATTAAATATAAAAGATATTAATTATATTATTTATTTGGTTAATTACGTATATTATAGTACACTTTCAGCTTTTAGGTAGTCTAGTTACGGTATATATATATGCCGATTAGTAGGTGACCTTTTCCTATATGGGGTGCGTTACGCACCCTTTACCTCAGCTAGCTCAGGCCTTGCTGGTTCTTTTTCAAAGTTATTTAAGTACCGTTTTATAACGTTAATAATTAGTCAATCAAATCCCAAATCCCCGTAACGAGCTAGCGAGGCCTAAGTGTTAGATTATAAAAAACGGGCTTAATTAGCAAATTTTCTTCCAATTCTTTTTACTTTATTAAAAAGATATTAATTACGCAACTAATTTATTCCCGATAAATCTAATATTTTATACACGCGTTTAATAAAGGTTAATATATATATATATAAATTATTTACTTTTTTTGGACGATAATTGTAGATAATATAGTTAAAGTTAGGTCTAAAAAATAGGCGACCGTAACGCCCTTATAGTTGCGATAGCATAATTAGCGGTCCTATTATTATATACCGAATTTCTTTAATATATTCTCTATAAAAATAATCCGTATATTGATTTTTTAATCGTACGGGTTATGGTTATTACGTTGCAGCCATGAAAAGGTTAAGATTAAAACTTATTAGTTAAATCCGGAACCTTTTTATAATTATAACGTAATAACTATAATTTGTACGGCCAAAAAACATAATTAAACGGGCTTTTTCTATATTAACTTATCTTTAAAAGGTTTATAGTGAAATGCTATATATAATAATTACGTTATTGTAATTAAAAGAACGTTTCAGACCTGGTTAACTTTAAACATTTTTTGGTTATAACGTAATAATTATAATTCGTACGGTTAAAAAAAAATTCGATGAGCTTTTTTTATATTAAATTATTTTTAAAAAGAATATAGCAAAATGTTATATTATAGTAATTACGCTGTTGCAATTAAAAAAAACGTTCCGGACTTAATTAATTTTAATCATTTTTTAGGTGCAATATAATAATTACCGAGTACATTATTTTTAAAATAAGTTTTTAAAAGATAATTTAATATAAAAAAATTCGTTAAATTATTTTTTGGCCGTACGAACTATAACTATTACGTTATAACCAAAAAAAGATTAGAATTAACTAGATCTAAAACGACTTTTTAGTTACAATAACGTAATTATTATATACAACATTTTGCTATAAACCTTTTAAAGGTAAATTAAAAAAAATATTTAATTATTTTTTTGCCCGTACGAATTATAATTATTTAGTTGTAATTATAAAAGCGTTCTAATTAAGTTTATTTATTAATTAAAATTTAAAATTATTTTAATTTTTAATTTTTTTTAACGTTTTAATTAAAATTATTATTATATTAAAAATTAAAGATTTTAATTTTATGTTAAATTTTGGTAATTATAATATTAAAAATTTTATAATTAATATATTTAATAATAATAACTTTAACGAATTTATATAAAATTTGCCAATTAAGCTTAATATTTTATACCTTGTTATTAGGCCTTATTTTTAAGGTTTTATTATTTTTATGGAGACTTTTCTTAATAAGGTTTAGTCGATACATTTGACCCTTGCAGGTATTTCTGGAGCCGAAGGCTCTAGCCACGGCTGCGCCTGCGGCGCAGCCCCAACCTCAAAAATAGGGCCTGATTTTAGTGAGGCAACGCACCCCCTGCTAGCTGACACTAACCGAACTGCTCCTCAGCGGGGACAAAATAGGGAGGCACAATGGTCTCAAAATATGCAGGTTAGCTGCACAGTCCAGCACTACTCCCCTATGTACGTAGCATTCGTTTCTTCGGCGCGTATGCAGCCGAATACGATATTGCTTCTAATGTAGACTGCTGCTATTAGCCTGGCTTGGGGTAGTTAAGCCAAATAACGAAAAGCATTAGCGCTGTTAGGAATCGAACCTAACTGACTATTTGGCACTACCTGTAACTGGCCTGCTAACAAATGTGCGCCCCCGCACATAATGATATAACGAGACATATCCGCGTCCCTCCTGGACGACCCAAATAAAGCGGGGCCACGCCAACTGCGGTGGAGCGGGACTCACCCACGACCTTCTGGGGCACACTGCTAACAGCGCTACCAGTTGACCCAAATAGCGAAGACCATTAGCGCTGTAGGAATCGAACCTAACTCACTGATTGGCTCTACCTGTAGAGGTTGGGAAGAGAGGAGAACCGTCCGTCTTACGTAGTAGGATCATGACAGCACTCAGACCACTTTATTGCAAGCAAAAGTACGCCCTATTACAACCTACCTATGCAGCATATCCACACATTTAGGTAGGTAACCAGGTACATACGTACATATCACATTAACCTACGTAACTACGTAGCTATATACATAATATTCATGTTCTATAGACGACTCAACGTTACAATACAAGCTACTCTGTAATCTAAGTTTTCTTTCTGCTAAGCCCGCTATTTAAACCTGGCTCTTCCTCCGGCATTTGGATTTGACGCCCGCAACAGGCGGGAACAAAGACCGAAACCAATATTTTTCGAATGACACCAGTGGATAAGCGTAGGTACTTCACCTCACCCTGTCTTTACTTGTAACGTTGATAAGTCGAATTATGTGCTTAAGTTATCTATCTGCTTGAGAGCAACTAGGCGTTGGCGCTAACAATTTTCCTGAAACTGCTAGGTCTAAACGGAAGCTAGTTAGCGTGAAGCCCTTTAAAAGGCCCACTAAAGCTTTTCTTGCGGAAGCTAATTGGGTCATGTGGGCGAATCAAAATAGACTGGCACCTACCTTCAGGAAAGTTGTTAGCGCTAACAGCTTGTCGCCCTTCAGCAGATAGCCGCCCCAGTTAGGTTGACCTAGTCAAATCGTTATTTTTACCACACTAGACGCTTTCTGGTAACGCCACGGCTTATTACCGTTTCCTCCACTAAACTAAGTGGGCCGTTAGGTTAAGGCTGGTACTTTTATTATAGGGTGGTGTCGGCAAATATGTGCAATTTTTAGACTAGGGGGAACTGGGTTGCTTGATTTTTGTAACTAGCTAGATAGGTGGAATCTTCTTAGCTGATATTGTCAGCTAGCTGGGGGGTGCGTAGAGCTTGCCTCACTAAGGGTCTGTTCGGTAGATCTCAGCGGCTCCGCAGCTTGTAGCTTTTCGCCCCTTCGGCCCATATTAAACTCTAAGGTCCATAAGGCCTTCCCCTATTAGGAAGCGATCATCGTGAGACTTTATGAGCAGCGGCTGCGAAGATTTATGCAATGTACCCTTGGCAACCAGGCCTAGAAGGGCTAGCTGATCGCAGCCGCTCACAGTAACAGCGGCGAAGGCGGGGGACCTGACGCAGCCGCTGAAGCAGCAGCAGCTCACACTGATTTTGACTTTTATGACCTCATAAGTTGTTAGTCTCATGAGAACTATTGTCGAGTACCATAGAATTATTGTCGAACATCGATGCCCGACAACCATCATGCCGTTTCGGAACGTCGATATTGTGGCTATTATTTGTCACTTTTGGCTAGCAATGGCTAGGACAGTTATACAGGTCCTCGACCTCGTTGCTGACGAAAAAGAACGCCCGCAAGTTTATCGCGATATCGAGCTGTATTATATTCGGACGTATTATAAACGTTATATTTTCGTTTCTTAATTTTAATTATTTTATAATAATCTTTTCTAATTATTATTAATTATACTTTTTTATTATGCTTTTTTTTAAAATTAAAAAAGTAATTTTTTAATAATAAATATTTCTTTATTTTAAAAAGATTTATTTTTAATTTTATAATGTTTACTTAAAATATCATTCGTTTTATATAATTAAAAGTTTTTTTAAAAAAATTATATAACAATAATCTATAATCTTTTATTATAAAATTAACCGATTTAAATATTTTATTAACAAATTACCTTAATAAATTTTTTTTTAATAAATATCGTTTTTATTTTATTATTTTATGAATATTTTTAAAAGTTTTCCTAAAAAATAAAACAAAACTGGCGGAAATTAACAAAAAAACGATCGCCATAAATATTATTAAAGAGATTATTAGTTTTTTTTTAAAAAAAACCATTATTAAAATCAAATAAAATAAAACCGATTTTTACGAATCTAGATTTAATATTATCGGACGTTATAATGACTTAAAACACGTTATGAAAGCCGGCAAAAATTCTTTTTTTTTGGTAATATAAATATGATAATGTCGTATTAAAATTTCGATATATTATAAATAAGTTTGTTTTAAGATAAAAAAATAAAAATTTTTAAAAAATTACAACCGATACGAAAAATACGCGGGCATATAAAATATAATAATATTATTATTAACGTCATATTTTTCAAATTCTATTAAATAATAACTTTCCGAACCGTTGCAAATAAAAAGAAGTTTCGAACTTTTTATGCGCGACCGAAGATATTTATTAAAACATTAAATTTATTTTAAATTTAATTTATGTATTATTTTATTATTAGGATTTAATTGGATTTTTTAATTATTTATCAATAATAAATTATTAAAGTATTAATATTTAAACTAATTTTTTTTACCATAATAAGAACTAATAATACAACTTAATTTTAAGAATTTATAATTTAAATAAATATAATTTATTCTTTTTTATTTTATTAGGTTTATTTAAGTATTTTATATTTTTCGGTATTAATAATTATTTTATCTATTACTATAAAAAATTCTATTAAAAATCCAGTTACATCGAAATTATATAAGGTCAAATAGGTTTAAATCATATTTTCTAGGCTGAGCCAAATATATAGAAAAATATTATACGATATAATTTGCACGATAAATATTATACCAGTATTTTCGAATCCGATAACTAGTAAATGGTTTTTATGTTTAAAATAAAATTAATATCTTAATTTTATAAAGCCTTATTTTAAAGCCGACTATTAGGCCCCCGTAAACACGTAATTTCTCCGATTAATATCGGCTTAGGAAGCTTATATACGTAATTGTTAATAAACTTTGATCTTGATAAACCTTATACCTGCTAGCTGGGTTCGGCAGGGTTAATATAACTTAAAAGATGTTAAGCTTTACGCGATAAATTTTAAAAATAAATTTTAAAAGCAAACCTTAAAGGTAAATCTTAATAGTAAACTTTAATTACACATAAAAAACTGGCGTTTTTCCGAGCTTTCGTTAATATCGATCGTTTTTATAATATTTTTTCGAGTTATTTAAGATATTATATTACGCAAATCTAGATACGTAATACTGGTAATCCAGAACCGTAAGATTATTACGATAACTATTTTATTAACGGTATATAAATATTATAAAATTATCGGACGAATTAAAATTATTAATATTATTGCTAATTTAAAAATCCCTTTTTAAAGTAATCGAATTCGGCTTTTAATTTTTAAATACGATTTAATTTGCACAAATGATAATAATCGATCTTTATAAAAGTATATTCCGGAAAGTATAACGATTATAGAGGTACTATTAGTAAAACTAAAAAGAGAAGGTAATAACAAGCTCGAAATCTTCGAAGTTCCGATTTTGAAACGATGCAAAGAAAACTATAAACGATAGTTTGCTCGGCTGCTCCAGATTGCAAAAACCGCCTAGAACCTCGACAAAAATCGACGTAGATAGAAGCTACGAAATAAATGGGTTTAGTAAAGGCGTCGAAATTATAAATATCCTTTTTTATAATACCGTATTTTGTAATTATAACCTAAATAAGCTCAAACTATTTACGAAATACTTTTAAATTTTCGGATAAAACTGTTAATAATGAATTTTCTGATTTAAATACGTTTAAAGCTTTTATTACTATTTAATGAATTTCGACGCTTAACTAATTTTAACGCAATCCATAACACGTTAAGTATGACGGCTATGGGCTTAACCAATTATTAAACCTAGTTGTACGGTTTGTGTTAGCAGTGGTATTGTAAGATTCTGAGTAATAAGGTGATAGTTACGTCTGGTACTAATAGATAACCGTAAGTGATTTGGGTAACCAAATTATATTGTAAGCTGGTGGTATTTAAGTTATAGAAATAATAAGCGTATATATATTTGTTTTGGCTCGATGTATTCGAACTGGCTCGATCCATCCATAGTGGTCAAGTCCCGTTAAGCCCGTCGAGCCCGTCGAATCATTTCCCTAGCTCGACTGGCTTGAAGCGCCAAGCCTTATTTTTTTTACTAATTTTATCGAACCGGTTACGTAAGTTAAAACTTTTTATCGGAAATATTTATATATTCTTTAACCGTTTAGTAATAAGCTAATTTTTTAGGTTATAATACGATTTCTTTTTTTTTTCTTAATTTTTTTACCTTTAAAAATTAAATTATTTATTATATTATTTAATAAGTACCTTTTTTTCTTTTTTATTATTTTATTTTATAACCTAATTATTATATGCAGTTAAATTAAAAAATAACGATTTTGTTATAAGCGTAATAACGTTTTAATTTTATCGATACCAATCGATTGTTTTAGTTTTAATATATCTTTTAACCTTTTTTGTTTTTATTGCAAGTTTGCAAAGTTAGTGCTATTAGGTATCTAGCTATATACAAGCTGACGCCGACACGAAGTCACACTATATACATACACGTTAATTAACATAACGCAACCGGAGAGCACCTCCAAAAACCGTACCCATAGGCGGGCCGGATGAAAAACCAATAGGGGTCATAAATATGGTAACAAACAAATGGAAAGTACGCGATAATTTTGATTAATTCCAGAGCTTTTTACCCCGCAGCTAGCTCCAACGCCCCTAACCACTCCAATTGGCGCCGACACGAAACAAAAGCCGAAGCTCCTAATAGTCCGTGCAATGGGCTTGGCGCCACCCAAAGCACGTTGTCCCAAGCTGGATTCGAACCAGCTGTCCTGACGCAAGCTGAGGTTGCCCAAGCCTACAGCAAGCGCGCGAAAAAGAACATCCAAGCTCGCGACCACTGAGCCATTAGGACATTTATTAATTATATAAAATTAATTTTTAAAAAGAGATATTAAAAAATTCAGGTTTAATAGTAAAAATATTGATTATTTTAATATTATTATAAAAATGAAAATAAATTTTTTTATTAATTTAATTAAAATTAAAATAGTTTAATTTTTTTTAATAACTATATTATAATCCGTTTATTTATAAAATTTTATAATTACGTACGAATATTTTATTATTATAAAAACGGTATAATTAAATTATTAAACCGTTTATAAAAAAAAGGTTTTTTTTCGCTATAAAATTCAAATAAAAATAAATTTTTAAAAAAATAAAACGGTTTATTTATAAAATTTAAATTATAATTTTTTATCTATTTAATTAATAGATTAAAATTAAAATAAACGTATTTCATAATATAATTAAAAATATTATTTAATAATAATAAGAAAATAATAAATAAAAATCTGTAAAATATTTTTTAAAAATTATAACTTTAATAAAACAAAACGTTGTTTATTTAAAACCGAAAATTATTTGTAATAATTTAAATTTTTAAATATTATTATTCGGAATTTTAAAAATAAAAGCTATTTATTATAACCGATTATTAAATTTTATTATATGTTATAAATAGACGCGCTTTTTATGCATTTACTTTAATAAATATATATTTTTTTGATTTTAATGTTATTTTTTAATATTAATTTAATAAAAAGAAATATTGCCGCAAATATTTTATTACGGAAAACTGTTAATTTATGTATAATTAAAACTTAAAAAAAGAAAAAAAAAATTTAAACTTTAGTACCGTTAAAATAATTTAAAAAAAATTTTGGTATTATTAACGAGATATTAATTAAATTAGAAATCGAAAATATTCCGTAAAAATTAAGTTAATTAATTTTATTTATTATAAAAACGAACTATAAAATTTAAATAAAAAAGATAAAAATTAATAATAGCCGAAAAAATAATTAACGGCCGTAGCTTTTTATTTATTATATTTATTAATAAAATTTACGTATTTAAAATATTTATATGTTTTAAATAAAATAACATAATTAAAATATTAATACGAAAATATATTTAATTTCGGTTTAAATAAAATATTCGATAACATATTCGAAATTATTACGATTACCGTCACAATAAAATATTTCGAAATAAAACCTTAAAATTCTATTGTTACGGCCAGCATCAATATAGCATGGTAGCTAATCTATTGGCGCTATGAACGAAGATTCTAAGCTGGAAAAAGAAGGGAAGAAAGGCAGAGTCGCAAAGTGCGTAAAGATCTACAAATGTCTCCACTCTCTGTATGGCAGGTGGCTAGTTTATGTGGCAGCTGTCAGCCCCATATGACGGTTGCCAGCCTCACGGTTTGATCCTGGTGCTGCTCCTGGTAGCTGCTGTTACATTACCCCTTCCGAAAAACTTGTATACGACCAAAGAAAGTATGTAAGTTTTTGTTAGTTATAGATGCCGTTCTTTTCTTATTGGTCCGATTCCTACCTTCGCGGCCTTATTATTATCGGGATAGTTTTCGTTAATTTTGTCGGTAACCGTTACGTATATTTATTTTTATAAGCGGCCCGGTAATCTAAATATTTTAGAATATTTTATATAAAACTGTTTTATTATAATCGGAATATTTTTAAAATTAGTTACGGAATATTATATTTTATTAAAATCGTAACTTTTTTTTTAAATTTAATATTATCATTTTATAACGTTTATTAAATTTTAATAATTTAATTTAATTTAATTTAATTTTTAGTTTATTATTAATTTTTTTAAATAACGGTAATATTTAAATTTATTAAAATAACGGATTATTGTTAATTTTACGTAACCGATCGGTATAAAATAAGTTAATTGTTTTATAATTTAATAATAAATCGAAAACGAAATTATTCTTTTTTTTTATAATTTTAAAAAGTTTTATTTATTATAAATTTAAATAAATAATTAAGATCTATATTACGAAACTTTTTTTACGAAAAAAGATTTTATTATCTATTTTAAAATTAATTAAATAATATTTTTTATTAATTTACATATTTTAATATTTCATATTTTTAAAAAGTTTTTTTATAAATATTTATACGTTTTTAAGTTATTTAATAATTATCAATATCCGTTAAATTAAATTAATTTTTATTTTTATTATATTTAAATTTAACGAAAATAAATTTTGGATATTTTTATTTAATATAATTTTTAATAAAATTATAATAATTAATAAATATTATAATAAATTATATATAAAATTAAATACTGGAATATATACGTTTTAATCTTTTTAGTATTTATTAATATAAAAACGTAAATATTAATTTAATTTTTAATTTATAAATTTAATAATTTTTTAAATTTATACATATAAAATATTTCCGTAATAATATTTTATATTAATAAATTTAATTAATTTAATTAAAAATTAAAAAATAAATTATTTTACGTTATTATTAATTTAAATAAAAAATATTTTTTAAAAACGATATAAATATTGATAATATTAATTAACTAAAATTTTAATAATATTAATTTTTTTATTTAAAAAAATTATTATAATTCGATTAAATTTATCGATAAACGTTTATATATAATTATAACCGTAATAATTTTTTCATATATTTTTTATATTAATAATAACGTAATTTTAAATATTATTCGAAATAAAAAAAAGTAAAAAAGTTCCGGGGTTTTATTTCGAAACGTTTTATTCCGAATATATTATCGAATATTTTATTTAAATCGGAACCAAATATATTTTTATATTAATATTTTAATTATTTTATTTTAATTAAGGTATATAAATATTTAGGTACGTAAATTTTGTAGATAAATACGGTACGAAAAAAAGATACGGCCGTTAATTATATTTTCGGATATTATTAATTTATTATTTTTTTTTGCTTAAATTTTACGTTTCGTTTTTATAACGGATAAAGTTAATTAAATCGATATTTTACGAAATATTTTCGGTTTATATTTTAATCGGTATTTTGTTAATAATAATAAAAAATTTAAATTATTTTAACGAAATTAAAACTTAATTTTTTTCTTTTTTTTTCGGGTTTTAATTATAAAAAAATCGACCTTTCTTAATATTAAAATATCCGTAATATTATTTTCTTTATCCGGTTATTATTACAAAATAATATCGAAATTAAAAAAGAAGTTAATTTATCAAATTTAATACTTAAAAAGATATATGCATTTATAAAATATAATAAAATTTAATAATTAATAATAATAGAAAATTTTTATTTTTAAAATTTAAGGTAATAATATTCGAAATTTAGGTTATGATAAACAATTTTCGGTTTTAAATAAAATATTTTTTTTTGTTAAAATTATAATTTTCCAAAAATATTTTATAAATCTTTATTCGTTATTTTCTTATTATTACCAAATAATATTTTAATTATATTATAAAATACGTTTATCTTTATTTTACTCAATTAAGTAAATTAAAAAAAAATTAAAATTTTATAAATAAGCCGTTTTATTTTTTCGAAAACTTATTTTTATTCGAATTTTATTATAAAAAAACCTTTATTTTAACAAATAATTTAATAATTTGATTATACTATTTTTATAATAACAAAATATTTATACGTAATTTAAAAATTTTATAAATAAACGGATTATAATATAATTATTAAATTTTTAAACTTTTATTTTTGGATTATTTTAATTTTAATTAAATTAATAAAAATATTTACGTTTATTTTGTTAATAATATTAAAATAATTTACTTTTTTAATCTTAAATCGGAACTTTTTAATATTTTTTTAAAAGTTAATTTTATATAACCGGTAAATAACTTTTTTGTAATATTTTTAATATTTTTTAAAACCGAAATGAATTAATACGTTATTAATATAAACGTTTACGTAATAATTAAAAAGTTTATATATTTAAACGTTAATAAATAATCATTATTAAATAAAATTTATTTTAAATTAAAATAAAAATATTTTTTATTAAAATATTTTTACTAAATTTTAAATATTATTAAATATTTTAATTTAATAGCGATACAAAATTTATAAAACGTTTAAATAATTTGGATCTTAACAAAATGTTTAACGTTTCGGTAATTAAATATAACACCGTTAAATAAAAAAGTTAAAATAAAATAATTTTTTAAATATTAATTTTTTTAACTGTAATCGATATAAAATTAACGTCTTAACGAATAAGATTTTAAAATAAATCAAACCTAAATAACGACTTTTTATAAATATAATTCGATAAAACTTATTTATAATAATTTATTTACCATTTCTTTAACGAAAAATACTAAATAAGCGTCCGGTAAATAAAAAAACCTAAGGGAGATATCGGCCGGTCGAATTTTAAAACCACGTTATAACCAGATCGAAAATTTTAAAAAAATATCAACTTTTTTTTTTCAAAAAAAATCCTTTTAAATAAGCAAAGAATTTTAATAAAAATTCCCGGACTTATTTTTACGTATTCCAAATTTTCATCTTCAAAGAAAAGAATTTTTTAACCGTTATATATTTTCTGTTTTTATAAAATGGTTAACGTTATAACGTTTAACTTTTTATTTTTAAAAAGAACAGTGTTTTAAAGTATTGGAAATTTGCTTTATTATTCCGTACGGAAGCTAATTTTTAACTTATTCGTTAACAAGACGATAATTACATTATTTTTAACGATTTCCATCGCGGAAATAATCGGCTTAATATCGTATATATCCGGTATATCTTTCTATTTAATATATTCGATAAAATAATAAATATAGGTATAAATATTAATATAAAATTATTTTCGGGTTTTTTAAATAAACGTTAAAAAATTTAATATTATTTATCGGCTTTTTTTATAACATAATTACGTCGGTTAACGTTTTTTTAAACTTTAAAATCAACGTACCCATCTAACAGGTATCGGGCTAAAAGTTTAATTACTGGTAAAAGTTTAATTAAATTTAAAAGGATATCGAATTAAATAATACTTTTATTTTTATAATCTAGTAATAAATTATATTTTTCTATTTAATTAAACCGATAAAAATATTATATTTAATATCTATAATTTAACAAACTTAATCGGAAAAACGCTATCCGTTAATTTCGAATATTATAATTATTTAAGTTTTTATAAAGCCGGCGGCTTACTTCCGGTAATTTTGTAATGAAATTAATTTTTTAACCGGATAATACGAATTTATAATTATTTTTTCGTTTACTTGACGAAAAAAACGTTAACGAAAAATCGGATTTATATTCCGGTATTACAAAAAGTAATAATACGTAAATTAATTTTACTTAGTTAAATTTACGTAATTCTAATAAACACTTTATATTTTTTAACGTTATTTATTTCCGTTACTATTAATATATAAAAAATTATCGAAAAATCTTTTAACAATTCTACTTTTCTTCTGATTTATTAAAACTAAATAAATTTTTTTTATTTTTACCGTAATAACCTTTTTTTATTAAAGTAATTAATAACCTTATATCCCGTTTTATTACAGTTAAAGTTCATGCCAACTTTTTAATAAAACTTTTTTTTAATGTCCGACAAAAGCTTGCCGGTATTACCCGAAGTTTTCGATTTGCCGGAATTATTATTTAAATAAAATTTTTTATTCTTATCTTTTGGTTTATTAAGGTCGTATAATCGGGGCTTACGTTTTTACTGGTATTTTTTATAGGTAAATTAGTTACTATAAATAATTATAATAACGCAATTATAAAAAATTTCGTAAATAACGTTAAAATCGTAATTATTTTAAAAAAAAATATAAATCAAAGTTTAAGGAAATATATTTTTATAAAATTTGTTTTTATTTATTTTCGACAATTTCACCTTTTTAAGCGAAAATGTTAAATTTAAAGATAAAATTGTAAATATTTTAATTTTTGCCGGAGTTAAAAGCGAAAATATAAAAGGTTTTTTTAATAACGAAAATTTGGTTTAAATTATACTACGATAATTTTAAGATTTAAATTATTTCGATTACGTAAAGAAAGATTATATAATCGATCGGTAACGAATTTTAATTATTTATTCGGGCTTTTTTTTAAAAGATTTATTAAATAAATTATGTAAATTTTTTCGTTCCGAAAAATCGGTTTATTTATTTCGAACTTATTTGTAACTTTACGAACTTAAACGTTAAATTTGGTTTTGTTATTATTAAATTTAATTAGGTTATTAACGTAAGTTTTTTTTTTCGGTTATAATTAAAATTTGTATTATTATTTCCCGCAAATTTACGGAAAACGGATTACGTTATTATACCGGTAAAGCGAAACGTATTGGTATTATTAAAAGCGTTATTAATTATATTCTTTTGGCGAAAGCGGTTAACGTTATCGGAAAAAATACGGGAATAATGGCTTTATTTAGTTTAAAAATAAACGATTTCGTTACGGAATATTTCAAATTCTTTTTAAACGTTTTGGTTATCCTTAATTATTTTGTTAATTAACTATTTATCGGAATCGGTTTTTAAATAGTTATAATTTTAATTTTGGTTTAATAGACCTTTTATTTTTACGGATTCGGTTTGATTTTACGGTATATTGTTTTTTGCCCTTTTTTAAGGTATTTATCGTTTTTTATACTTTCAATTTTACCTTAAATTCATTTAAATTGCTTTAAACGTTAATTAATTAATAAATAATCTTTTTTAATAAATATTTAATTTTAATATTAATTAATTTAGGTTCTAGTTTTAAGCTTAATTTAAAATGCATTATTTTTCGTTATTACGTATTAACGTAAAAAGTATAATACTTTATTTATTAATCGTTAAGCTAACAAAGAAAAAAATAAATTTAAAATAATATTACGGGTAGTATTAATATAATATGGTAATTAATTTATTGGTACTATAAACGAAGATTTTAAACTGGAGACAAAAAAGAAAAAAAGGTAAAGTTGTAAAGTACGTAAAAATTTATAAATGTCCCCACTCTTTATGTAGCAGGTGGCTAGTTTATATAGCAGCTGTCAGCCCCATGTAACGGTTGCCAGCCTCGCGGTTTGATCCTGGTAGCTGCTTCTGGTAGCTGCCGTCACATCTTTTACCTTTTTTTTATTCCGAATAATATTTGAAATTACGTTATTATCGACGGAAAAAATATACTAAAAAATTATTACGGTTATAATTATATATTAACGTTTATCAATAAATTTAATAAAATTATAATAACTTTATTAAAAAGAAATATTATTAAAGTTTTAATTAATTAATATTATCGATATTTATATCGTTTTTTGAAAATATTTATTATTTAAATTAACAATAATATAAAATAATTCGGGTTTTAATTTTTAATTAAATTAAATAAATTTACGGGTGTAAAATATTATTTCCAAAAGTTTTTATATTCATAAATTTAAAAAATTATTAAATTTATAAATTAAAAATTCAATTAATATTTACATTTTTATGCTAATAAATACTAAAACGATTAAAATATATATATATATTACTATAAAACTTTACGTATAATTTATTATAATATTTATTAATTAATATATTTCCGTTAAAAATTATATTAAATAAAGATATCCGGAATTTATTTTCGTTAACTTTAAAGATAATAAAAGTAAAAATTAATTTAATTTAACGGATATTAATAATTATTAAACGAATTAAAAATATTTAAACGTTTATAAAAAAAACTGCATTAAAACTATAAAATCGTTAAAACGCGTAAATTAATAAAAAAGCGTTATTTAATTAATTTTAAAATTAACAAGAAAAATCTTTCCGTAAAAAAGGTTTTACGACGTAAATATCGATTATTTAATTAAATTTATAATAAATAAACCCTTTTAAAATTTTAAAAAAATTCGGATATAATTCTATTTTTAATTTACCGCCAAATTATAAAATAATTAATTTATTTTATGTTAATCCGTTATATAAAGCCGATAATAATCCGTTATTTTAATAAATTTAAACGTTTTTATTATTTTAAAAAATAATAATAAATTAAAATTCGAAATAAAATAAATCGAATAATTAAAATCAAATAAATACTATAAAAAATTATAATATTAAATTAAATAAAAAAGTTATTATTTCGATAAAATATAAGATTCCGTAATTAATTTTAAAAACGTTTTAATCGTAATAAAACGATTTATATAAAATATTTTAAAATATTTAAATTATCTGTTCGCTTATAAAAATAAATACGCGTAACGGCTACCGACAAAATTAATAAAAATTACCCCGATACTAATAAGGCCGCAAAAGTAAAAACCGGACCAATAAGGAAAAAACGGCATGTATAACTAACAAAAACTTACATATTTTTTCTAATCGTATACAAATTTCTAAAAAAGGGTAATATAACGGCAGCTACCATGATCAAACCGTAAGGCTGGCAACCGTTATATGGGGCTAACAGCTGCCATATAAACTAGCCACCTACTATATAAAAAATGGGGATATTTATAAATCTTCGCCCATTTTATAACTCTGTCTTTTTTTTCTTTTTTTTAGCTTAAAATCTTCGTTTATAGCGTTAATAAACTAGCTACTATGTGTTACGGCCAGTGAAATATAGCATGATAGCTAGTTTATTGGCACTATAAACGAAGATTCTAAGCTGAAGAAAAAAAGAAAGGAAAGGCAAAGTCGTAAAGTGCGTAAAGATTTACAAATGTCCCTACTCTTTATATAGCAGGTGGCTAGTTCGTATGGCAACTGTCAGCCCTATATAACGGTTGTTAGCCTTACGGTATAATCCTGGTGGCTGCCGTTATATTACCCCTTTTTAAAAACTTGTATACGATCAAAAAAAATATGCAAGTTTTTGTCAGTTATAGGTACCGTTTTTTTCTTGTTGATCCGGTTCCTGTTTTCGCGGCCTTATTATTATCGGGATAGTTTTCGTTAATTTTGTTAACCGCCCTTATACGTATTTATTTTTATAAACGGACCGGTAATCCAAATACTTTAGGATATTCCGTATAAAACCGTTTTATTATAATTAATACGTTTTTAAAATTACTTACGGAATATTATATTTCGTCGGGATCGTAACTTTTTTATTTGGCCTAATATTACAGCTTTTTATAACGCCCGTTAAGTTTTAATTGTTCGATTTATTTTACCTCGAACTTTGGTTTATCGTTAATTTTTTTAGGTGGCGATAATATTTAGGTTTATTAAGGTAACGGGTTATCGTCGGCTTTACGTAACCGATTGGCATGGAATAAGTTAATTATTTTGTAGCTCGGCGGCAAATCGAGAACGAAACTGTGTCCGCGTTTTTCCATGATTTTAAAGGGTTCTATTACAAAAGGGGCATCTTTTTTTAACAATCGGTTTAATGGCTCGGTTATGCCGCTTTTATAGTGGTAGAATATTCGTACGTAATTATAAAGTCCTATAAATAAACGGATTACGGTACAGCTATTAAGGTTTTTAAACTTTTATTTTTAAATTACCCTAATTTTAACTAGGTTAATAAAAATATTTACGCTTACTTTCATAATAATACCAAAATAATCCACTTTTTTAACGTTAAACCGGAACTTTTTAATATTTCCTTAAAGGTTAATTTTATATAGCCGGTAAATAACTTTTTTATAATGTTCCTAATATTTTTTCTTAAAGCCGGAATAGATTAATACGTCATCGGCGTAAACGTTTACGCAATAATCGAAAAGTTTATATAATTAAATATTAATAAACGATTATTATTAAATAAAACCTATTTTAAATTTAAATAAAAATGTTTTTTATTAAAACGTTTTTAACGGGTTTTAAATGCTATTAAATATTCCGATTTAATAACGATATAAAGTTTATAAAACGTTTAAATAATATTAATTTTAACAAAACGTTTATCGTTTCGGCAATTAAATATAATACCGTTAAATAAAAAAATTAAAATAAAGCGATTTTTTAAATATTAATTTTTCCAGCGGTAATCGATATAAAACCGGCGTTCCGACAAATAAACTTTTAAAATAAACAAATTTAAAATAACGTTCTTTCGCATATATAATTCGATAAAATTCATCTTTAATAATTTATTTATTACCTTTTTTTTAACGGAAAATATTAAATAAGCGTCCTATAAATAAAAGGTTCAAAGGCAGGTATCGGCCGGTTAAGTTCCAGAATTACGTTATAGCTAAATCGGAAATTTAAAAAAAATATTAGCTTCTTTTTTTAAAAAAAATCCTTTTAAATAAGTAAAAGGTTTTAATAAAAACTTTCAAATTTATTTTACGTATTTCGGCTTTTTATTTTCGGAAAATTTTTTTTTTTGGCCGTTATATATTTTTTATTTTTACAAAACGGTTACCGTTATAACGTTTGACTTTTTATTTTTAAAAAAAATAACTTTTTAAAATAACGGGTATTTACTTTATCGTTCCGTACGGGGGTTAATTTTTAACTTATTCGTCAACAAGGCGATAATTGCGTTATTTTTAACAATTTCCATAACAAAGATAGTCGGCTTAATATTATATACGTCCGGTATATCTTTATTTATTATATCAAACGGAATAATAAATATAGGTATCAAAATAAAATCGTTTTCGGGTTTTTTTTATAAACGTCGGAAAATTTGATATTATTTATCGGCCTTTTTTATGGCACGGTTGCAATAGTAAACGTTTTCCTAAATTTTAAAATTGACGTATCCGTTTAGTAAGTATCGGGTTAGAAGTTTAATCGCCGGTAAGAACTTAGTTAAAGTTAATAAATTATCGGGCTAAATAATATTTTTATTCTTATAATTTAATAATAAATTATATTTTTCCATCCAATCAAAACCAATAAAAATATCGTATCCAATATCTATAATTTAAAAAACCTAATCGGGAAAACGTTATCCGTTAATTTCGAATATTACAATTATTTAAGCTTTTATTTAGCCGGCAAGTTATTTCCGATAATCTTACAACTAAATTAATTTTTTTAACCGGATAATACGAACTTATAATCGTTTTTTCGCTTATCTAACGAAAAAAGGGTTAACAAAAAATCGGGTTTATGCTCCGGTATTACAAAAAACGGTAATACGTAAGCTAATTTTATTTATTTAAATTTACGTAATTTTAATAAAAGCTTTATATTTTTTAAAGTTATTTATTTTCGTTATTATTAATATAAAAAAAACTATCAAAAAATCTTCCGACGGTTTTATTTTTTTTCCGATTTATCGGTACTAAACGAATTTTTTATTATCTTTACCGTAATGGCCTTTTTCTTATTAAGGCAATCGTTAACTTTATATTTTATTTTGCCATAATTAAAATACGTACTAACCTTTTAATAAACCTTTTTCTTAATTTTTGATAAAGGCTTACCGGTATTATTTAAAGTTTTCGATTTGCCGAAATTATTATTTAAACAAGGTTTTTTATTTTTATTTTTCGGTTTATCAAAATCGTATAATCGGGGTTTACGTTTTTATTAACGCTTTTTATAAGCGAATTAGTTATTATAAACGGCTATAATAATACGGTTACAAAACTTTTTGTAAATAACGTCAAAATTACGGCTATTTTTAAAAAGGCGTAAATTAAGATTTAAGGAAATATATTCTTATAAAATTTACTTGCATTCGTTTTCGGTAATTTTAATTTTTTAAACGAAAACGTTAAATTTAAAAATAAAATTATAAATATCTTAATCTTTGCCGGATTTAAAGGTAAAAATATAAAAAAAATTTTAATAACGAAAACTTAATTCGAATCGTAATACGATAATTTTAATACCTGGATTATTTCAGTTACGTAAAAAAAAAAGGTTACGTAATCGATTAGTAATGAATTTTAATTATTTATTCGGCTTTTCCTTTTAAAAAACTTATTAAATAAATTATGCAAATTTTTTCGTTCTAAAAAATCGGTTTATTTATTTCGAACTTATTTATAACTTTACGGACCTAAACGTCAAATTTGGTTTTATTACCGTTAAACTTAACAAAATTATTAACGTAAACTTTTTCTTTTCGGTTATAATTAAAATTTACGCCATTAATTTCCGCAAACTTGCAAAAAATAGGTTATGTTATTATATTAATTGGGCGAAACATATTAATGTTACCGAAAACGTTATTAATTATATTTTCTCGGCGAAAACGGTCGGCGTTATCGGAAAAAGTAAGGGAATAATGGCTTTATCTGGCCTAAAAACGAACAACTTCGTCGCGGAATCTTTAAAATTCTCCCTAAAAATCCTGGTTATTGTTAGTTATTTCGTTAATTAACTGCCTATCTGGATCGATTTTTAAATAGTTATAATCTTTGTTTTAATGGTCTTAATTTAATAAACCCTTTATTTTTACGGATTCGATTTTGTTTTATAGTACGTCGTTTTCTGCCGTTTTTTTAAAATACTTATCGTTTTCTATATTTTAGTTTAAGTTTTAAAAAAGCATTTCGTTTTTTATACTCTTAATTCTACCTTTAATTAATTTAAATCGTTCTAAACGTTAATTAGCTAATAAATAATTTTTCCTAACAAATATCTAATTTTAATACTAATTAATTTAAGTTTCAGTTTTAAGTTTAATTTAAAACGCGTTATTTTTCGTCGTTACGTATCGACGTAAAAAAGGTATAATACCTTATTTATTAATCGCTAGGCCAGCAAGGAAAAGAAGAAGCTTAAAATAATGTTATAGCCAGTAAAATATAATATAATAGCTAATTTATTAACATTATAAACGAAAATTCTAAGCTGAAAAAAAAAAGAAAAAAAAGGTAAAATCGCAAAATACGTAAAAATTTACAAATATCCCTACTCTCTATATAGCAGATGGCTAGTTCGTGTGGCAGCTGTCAGCCCCACGTGACGGTTGCCAGCCTCACGGTATGATCCTGGTGGCTGCCGTCACACTATGCTGTATTAATGTTGGCTATAACAATAAATAGCTTTCTTTTTAAAAACATTATTTTTAATTTTATAACGCTTATTTAAAATATAGTTCGTTTTATAAAATTAAATTGTTTTTTCGAAAAAAAGCGGCTTTGTATAATAATAATAATAATTAGTTTTTTGTTACAAAATTAACGGCTTAAATGTTTTTTGCTGATAAATTACTTTAATGATTTTTAATTTCTTTTATAAATATCCTTTTGATTTTATTACTTTTCGGATATATTTAAAGGTGTTCGCAAACGGAAAAATAAATCGATTGCAGTTAACGGGAAAATAGCTGCTACAAATATAAATAAAGGAACTTTTAATTCGAAAAAAAGTTATTAAAATCGAATTAAATAAAATTAACATTTGTAAGTTTAGATTTAATATTATCGGATGTTATAATAATTTAAAACGGATTATAAAAGGGGGCGAAATTGCTTTTTAATAATATAAATATAATATTATCGTATTAAGTTTTCGTTATATTACGCATAAACACGTTTTAAAATAAAAAGAAATAAGATATATTAAAAAGTTAAAACTGCTACAAAAAATACGTAAATATATAAAACGTAATAATATCGTAATAAAAGTAATATCTTTTGGATTTTATCAAACAGTAATTTTTATAACCGTTAAAAATGAAAAAACGTTTCGAATTATTCGTACGCGTTTAAATACATTTATTAGAATATTAAATTCATTTTGAATTTAATTTATTTATCATTTAATAATTATTATTTATTACGATTTTTCAAGCGGTTATTAATAAAAAGTTAATACGGTACTAGGATTTAAAATCTTCTTTTTATTATAATAATAAGTAATACGCAAGGTCAAATAAGTTCAAGCCTTATTTTCCAGGCTAAGCCAAATATACAGAAAATTATTATACGATGTAATTTATACAATAAATACTATACCTAATATTTTCGAACACGATAACTAATTAATAGTTTTACGGTTAGGATAGATTAATACCTCGGTCCCATAAAGCCTTACTCTAAAGCCGATTACTGGGCCCCGTAAGCACGTAATTTCTCGACTGATATCGGTTTGGAAGGCTTACATACGTGGTTGCCGATAAGCTTCGACCCTGGTAAACCTTATGCCCGCTGGCTTTACAGTTCGGTAAGGTCCTTAAAAGCCCAAGCTTCTATTAGCATACGTTCGATCCAGTCGACCTTATACAAAATGCTTTATAGATAATGTGATTTAGGAAATATTAAGCTTTACGCGGTAAACCTTAAAGATAAACCTTAAAAGCAAACCTTAAAAGTAAACCTTAACGGCAAACCTTAATTGCGCATAAAAGGTTGGCATCTTTCCGAACTCTCGCCAGTTTTACGGCTAGGAATGTTAGATATCAGCCAGGAAAGGGGCTAAGAACTCTAACCTCGATCGTTCCCACAGCTCGAGTTACCCAAAAACATCATGCCACGCAAGTCCGGATATGCGATACCGGTAATCCATGGCCGCAGGACTACCACTAAAACCGTCTTATTGACGGTACAGAATTACCAAAAAATTACCGGACGAGTTAAGATTATCGATATTACTATCGATTTAAAAAATCTTTTTTAAAATAATCGATTTCGGCTTTTAATTTTCGAATACAATTTAATTTACGAAAATAACGGTAATCAAGTTTTGCAAAAATATATGCCGGAAAATATAACGATTATAGCGAAATTATTGGCGAAATTAAAAAAAAAATTAATAACAAACTTAAAAATTTCGAAGTTTAAATTTTAAAACGATATAAGGAAAATTATAAGTAATAATTTGCCCGGCTGCTCCGGATTACGAAAACCGCCCAGAACCTCGACAAAAATCGACGTAAATAAAAGCTGCAAAGAGAATGGGTTTAATAAAGCCTAGGAATTAAGGTAGCAATCTATCATTTTATCCAATTTTATCTACACGGTCACGTCTCCTTTAAGGAGAAATAATAAGTAATATAATAACTTAATTTTAAAAATTAAATTATTATAATTTTCCTTTTAGTTTTTTTATTACGTTTATATAAATTTCTTACGTTTTCTAGTATTAGTAATTTTTATATCAGTTATTATAAAAAGCTTTATTAAAATTATAATACGTTTTTTTATAATATGTCGACAAATGTATTATAATTTTTCAGGCTGGAGGGAGGGGGGAGGGGGAGGAACTTGGTTACTTAATTTCTGTCCTATAATTGGGGGGTGGAAAAATAGCTACATATATCCTTCAGCTCCTTTGTTCTTGCAATCCTAAGGCAATATATCAAAGCCTTATAGTTCCTTTTAACTTTCTTTTAACAAATTACCACAACTACCGATACGCCCTTATGGACTTAAGGTTGCCATAAAGCCATTTAGACGTCGCCGGCGCCCTTAAGCCTCCAAACAAATCCATCCTGCCCAACCTATATACGTCCTCAAGTTCCGGAAATGAAATGCGTCTCTGAATCGTTCGCCATATAACCTCGTAATAACTTCGTTAAACTTTTCGATATATTTCCAGCATTCCGATTTTCTCTTTAACGTTCTGATTTTCTTTTCAGCGGTTTGATTTTTTTTCCAGCGTTCTAATTTCTTTCTAAGGCGTCAGTGTTTCCGTCGACGTTGCTACCGAATGGCAAACTTTCTCGTTGCTACCGAATCCACGGCGGGCTTTCCGTTACCAATTGTTCCAGGTCGAAACTTTCCGTTTAACCTTTTACGTTTTTCCTAAACGTTAACGTAACTTTCTTTTTCGATAATTTTTCTCTTTCGTTAGTTTCTTTCTGATTCTCTTTAATTTTTTTCAATTATTTCGGACATTAACGCATCGACGAGCCTTTGCTTTTAATCGATAACGGCCGCTACGTATATAAACGCTTCTCTTTTGCTTAAAACGATTAAAAGAATTTTAAAACCTTCTTTTTTAAGGTCGAGCTAATTCCTTTCGCAAATTCCTTGCTTTAAAGCGCCTTCACGCTGAACCTGCCGTCGAGCCTATCGTCGAGCCTGCCGACGACTTTCCTTCTCCAAGCCTTCCGTACCAAAACGGAGCGGTACCTCGAATGCAACATAAAATAGGTGGATTGGGATGTTAATTCTTCTAAGAGAGGGAACCAGAAGATGTTACCATGTCGTCAAATATGTTACAATTCTTCGGGCTGGGGAGGGGGAACTTGGTTGCTTGAGTTTTATCCTACAACTGAGGGGTGGGGGAGTAGCTATATATAGCCTTCAGCTCCTTTGTCCTTGCAATCCTAGGGCCACATATTAAAGCTCTTTAGTTCCTTTTAACGTCATTTTAACAAATCACTATAACTGCAGATATAATATCGTATTTTGCGATCATAATTTAAATAAATTTAAATTATTTATAAAATATTGCTAGATTTTCGGATAAAATCCGTTAATAATTAATTTCTCAATTAAAATGCGTTTAAAACTTTTATTAATATTTAATAAAATTTGATACTTAATCAATTTTAACGTATTTTACGATACGTTAAGCTAGTAATATATTAAGAACTAATAAAGAACGTTTCCGTATTTAAAGGATTTAATTAATAATCAAATTTTATTTCGAACGTCGTTAATCTTTATAAGGAAAAATAATATTAGCTCGCCCATATTTACCGCTAAAACGGCATATTAAAGTAACATATAAAATTTTATAGGTAAAATTAAGCTTTTTATAGTTTACTTCTGGGTTTCGTTTTTTAACTTAAATAGCTAAATTTATTCTCGCTTTTTTGTAAAGCGTTCCATAATATCAATATTAAAAAATAGCGGATTAAGAAAAACTACTCAAAATAGTTAAAAAATGTCTTACGCTTATATATATCTTTTGTTTTTATATATAGCACGCTATATAATATAAGGTGTTATATTTTTAAAAGGTTTAAATTTGTAAGCGAATTAATTTTATAATTAATTGTTTATTTTTTTAAACTAATAATATAAAACGATTTATTAAATAATAAAAAATAAACTTGATGATTTTAATTAAAAAAGAATTTCAAAATTTAATAATACGAAATATAGTTCTATATATAAAGTTTCTTTAATAACTTTAAAGGCCTAATATTTTAATAAATAAGCTCGAATTAAATTTCTTTTTTATAAAAGTTAATAACGATTACAAGAAAATCGATTATTAATCGAATTTTTAATTTAAATTCGTAAGCATTTTTTATTCGGCTTTAATATATTAAAGATATAGCGAATTTATTACCTCCTTAATACGTTATAAACGCATTAAAATTAATTCTGCGTTAAAATGTATTAAATAATAAAATTAATTGTAAATATATTTAAATTAAAAGATTATTTATTAACGAGTTTTATACGAAAATTCCAAAATATTTCGTAAATACTTTAAGTTTGTTAGAGTTATTATCGTAAAATACAATAACGTACGACATAGACAAACCGAATGTACAAGCGAAGCGAATGGTTTTTCGCACTTTGTATTAATAAATTTAAATTAATTAGATTTTATATTGCTAAACATCTTTATAACTTTCTTATAAATACGCGCATTATATCCGAATTTATCGTAATATTATATTACCGTTTTTTCGTTTAAAGTCTTTTACAATAATTATCTTTAGCCTTGTTTAATTACGATTATTTATTATTAACCTTTTTTTTAGTTATAAAAGTATTTACTTCCTTTATAATAAATAAATTTTCTTTAAAAACCGCATATTTTTAATTTTCTAATGTTTATTAAAAGCGTAATCTGTGACGGCACTGGCAGCTGGGGCACGTCAGACCCCACTTTTGTACAGTTGATAACAACGCAGCCCTTGGCCTATTTAGGTCTGCCGTATAAGTAGCTATTTTTTTCCTTTTTCTTTTCCTTTCTTTACCTTAAAATCTTTGTTTATAACTTATTAATAAACCAGTATTTTGTTACATATAATAGCCGTAACATTATTTTAAGGTTACTACCTTCGTTAAATCGAATGATTAATAAATACGGCATCGTTAAACTGAGCAATTAATAAAAACTGCTTCGTTGGCCTAACGATTAACAAATAAGGTATCCTACCGTCGAGGCATAACGACATAAAACAACGTACAAGACCAAACCTGGCGGGCATAAGGATTTGCCTGCTAAAAAGGTTCGGGTATACAAAAAACGATATGTACCTAAACCTAACCCGAAAACCTGCCTACGAAGGCATTAAAATACCAAACCCCAAAACCCAGACCCGACCGACCGGCAGATGGCGACATACCGAAAATAAAAAAATCAAGAAAATTCGCGCCTGCTTACGGAAATATTAAAATCCCCGATCCCGATTAACGGCCGCAACCTTTATTACGCGCGCCCGACCACGATTTAATACGCCGCGTTTACGATTACTCGCGCCCGGCCACGATTTAATCGCCGCATTTTCGACTATACGCGCCCGGCCTTGAAAAACGGTGGACTTAATAACTTGGAAATTTTAATAAGGTAATAACAAAGTGTTAAAAGCAAAAATAATAATAAAAAAACGGTACAACCGGTCGGTTAAATAACTAGCTAACTCCTAACTTAAATACTCTCTTTCCGCTCGTATGCAAGTTTTTAAAAGGGGGTAATGTGACGGCATTAGCAGCTGGGGCACGTCAGACCCCACTTTTATACAGCTAATAGCAACGCAGCCCTTAGCCTATTTAGATCTGCCGCATAAATGGCCATTCTCTTCCTTTTTCCCTTCCTTTCTTCACCTTGGAATCTTTATCTATAGCTTGCCAATAAACTAGCGTTCTGCTGTATATAATGGCCGTAACATAATCTATTTCGCAAAAATAACGGTTTTTTTTTCCGAAAAAGCGCGTTTTCGTATAAAAATATTAGGTTACTTTTTATTAAACAATTAACCGATTTAATTATCTTTGTTAGCGAGTTACCTTAGTAATTTTTAATCTTTTTCAATAAATAACGCCCCTGTTAAGTTGCTTAGTAATATTTTTAAAAATCTTTATAGGTAGAAAAATAACGGAATTTATAAAGATAAATGGAAAAACGGTCGATATAGGCGTAATTAAAACTTTTAATTCGAAAAGGACGTAATTAAAATCGAATAAAATAAATTCCGGTTTTGCGAATTCGGATTTAATATTATCGGTCGTTATAATACTTTTAAACGCGTCGTAAAAACCGGCGATAAATTTTTCTTTAGCAATATAAATAACGTAACGTCGTATAAAATTTTCGATATATAGTAAACAAGCGCGTTTTAATACGGAAAGATAAGATACCTGAAAAAGTTAAAACCGATAAAAAAAATAGGCAGGTCTATAAAGTATAATAATATTGTTGGTTTAGCAGTAATTTTCGAATTCGATCGAATAATAATTTTCGTAACCGTCGAAAATAAAAAACGTTTCGAATTTTTAATAGATATTTTAATAAATATTATTTATCGAAATACTTAATTTATTCCAGATCTAGTTTATTTATCATCTGACGGTTTTCGTTTATAATAATTTTACAATCGGGTATAAATAGGTTATCGGCGAACCAGCGAAAAAGGTGGTTTTTTCTAGTAAAAATAGAAAATAAAGGTAGGGCGTAATTTTAAAAGTAAATAATTGATATTAATATAAACTATTTCCGATTTTCTATGGGACTTATTTAGATTTTTTATATTTTTTACCATTACTAATAGCTATACCGGCTGTTATAAAAAGCTTTATTAAAAATTTAATTTCGTCGAAATTATAAATATTTTCCTTTATAATACCGTATTTTGCGACTATAACTCGAATAAATTTAACCATTTATAAAATATTTTTGTATTTTCGCATAAAACTTTTTAGTAATTTATCAATTAATTTAAGCGCGTTTTATTTTTTAAATAAAATTAAATGTTTAAATAAGTTTAATACCTATTACGACGCGTTAAATAAATAATAAATTCGGTATATCTTTAATTTATTAAGGCCGAATTAGAAACGTTTATAGTTTGAAGTTAAAAATTCGTTCGATAATTGATTTTTTTTCGGTCGACGTTAATTCCCGCAAATTAAAAATAATATCGGCTTAGACGCGTGTATTATTATATCGTTTATATAACGTAATTTTGGTAATTTAATATATAAAATTAAATATTGTTTAATTAAATTTTGGCGTTTACTTTTTAACTTAAACGGTTAGGTTTTTTTTCTAATTTTTAATAAACCGTTCTATATTATTAATGTTAAAAAATGGATAATTAAAATTGGGTAATTAGAACGTGCTAAAATTTATTCATTTCGTTTATATATTCGGTTCGCTTATATAATACGTCATTTTAAAAAAAAGACCTTTATAATTTCGACGAAAATAAACTTTTAATAAAATCCTTTATAATAATAGATATAATAATTATTAATGCCGAAAACCGTAAGAAGAAAATAAAGGATAAATTATAAATATTCAAGTTTTTAATTTTTAAAACCTTATTTTATTGTTATTTATTCTTATAACGGCAATAAATTATTTATATTTTAATATTATTATAGTTTATTATTAATAACCGATTAAAATGTTGTATTAATTAATAATAATTGGTAAATAAATAATACATGTTTAACATAAATTCAGCATTTTAATAAATATATTCGGACGTGCATAAAAATTTCGAAACGTTTTTTTATTTTTAACGATTATAAAAGTTATTATTCGATAAAACTCGAAGAATATTACGTTAATTACAATATTATTATACTTTATATATATACGCATTTCTTGTATTTATTTTATCTTTTTAACGTACTTTATTTGTTTCTTTTAAAACGCGTTTATTCGTTATATATAGAAAATTTAATATAATATATAATATAAGTGAATTGCGTATATAAGTAAATTGCGCGTTTTTTCCCCGTTTTAATCACCTAACTTTAAACTTTCATTTTTTTAACATTATAACATAAAACGGTTAAATAAAAAAGCCAGAATAAACCTAATCGTTAAAGCTAAAAAAAGTCTGTAATTTAACTATAAACGGCTTTATACTATATATAACGTTCCCAAATTTAACTTAAAACCCCGGATTTGTAATAAATCCTTTTAAACCAATATAGTTTTTAATTTACGAAAATTAACGCCACTCGAAAACAAGTTTATTATTAACCGAATTTATAATTTAAATACGTAAACGTTTGCTATCTAGCTTTAATACTTTAAAGATATAACGAATTTACTACTTATCTAAGGCGTTATGATACGCGTTAAAATTAATTAAATGTCGAGCTTTGTTCGACGGCAAAAAAAAGCCCAAACGTATTTAAATCGGAAAATTTATTATTAACGAATTATATATTAATATTTAAAGATGTTTCGTAAATAATTTAAGCTTCTTTATATTGTTATTATAATATGTAGTATTTTAAAAGAAAATATTTATAATTTAACGCCATTAAATTTTTAAAAAAAAACTTGTTAAGAGAATAACAATAATAATTATTAATATTAAAAAAAAGTAAGATGTTTAAATAAATATAATAAAAAGTAAAACTAAAAGTTAAAATTATTTAAGTTATTAATTCATATAATTAAGCTTTACTACCAATTATTATTATATAAAAAAAATTAAATTTTAACATCACGATAATTTATTATTAATTAAATAAAAAATCACCTCAAAGAAATATAATTAATAACGAGTGAATTAAATTTAAAATAAATTTAACATTTTAATAAATATATTTTCATAGGTATAAAAATTCGAAACGTTTTTTTATCCTTAACGGTTTCGAAAGTTATTTTTAAATAAAATTCGAAAAATATTACGTAAATTATAATATTATTATGTTTTATATATCCGTATATTTTTCGTATCCGTTTTAACTTTTTATCGTATTTTACTTTTCTATTTTAAATCTTATTTATTCGTTATATATCGAAAACTTAATAAGATATTATTATATATATATTACTAAAAAAAGTTTTTTTATCGACTTTTATAATACGCTTAAATTATTATAACGTCCGATAATATGAAATTTAAATTCGTAAAAACTAACCTTGTTTTATTTAATTTTAGTAACGTTCTTTCCGAATTTAATTTCTTGATATTATATTTAAACCGATTATTTACCCGTTAATCTCCGCCTATTCTATTCTTTCTTCGATTATAAAAACTTTTAAAAATATTTGTAAAATAAAAAAATAAAAATACTATTTATAAAACAAAATTACAAATTACTACAGCAATTCATTAATAAAGATCGTTAAATTGATTTCTTTTTTATTAAAAGGTAATTTATTACTTATATACAAAATTGCTTTTCTTTAAAAAAAAAGGCTTAACGCTGTAAAACGAACTATATTTTAAATAAACGTCGAAAAATTAAAACCATTTTTCTTTAAAAAAAAGAAATATTAACTATATAAAAAAACAAACCTTTCTAACCGAAAAAGGTAGAAAGAATATAATTAATAATAACTAAAAAGAATTATTACAAAAGGGTTAAAACGAAAAAACGAAAATATAGCGTTTATAACAAGTCGAGATATAATACGCGTATTTATAAAAAGTTTATAAATATATTTAGTAATAAAAAGTCCGATTAATTTAACTTAATTTAATATATTATAATTACTTAATTTGAAATTGCTATTCTAAGGTGCTAAAATTCGCGCGACCTATTTATGTACGCGACTTGCTTGTGCTTTATATTAACGTTATTATATTTACACTATTAAAAAAAGATTTACCGGTTTTTAAAACGCGTTTAAAGCTGCTATAACATCTACTAATATTCAATCTAAATTTGCAAAACCTCGCTTTATTTTATTTGATTTTAATACCCTTTTTTTTGAACTCGAAGTTTTTCCAGTTATATTTACACCGAATATTTTTTTCGTTAACTTCCGCCGGTTTCATTCGTTTTCTGTCCGTAAAAACTCTTAAAAATATTTATAAAGTAATACAATAAAAACGGTATTTATAAAGAGAAATTAAAAATTATTTAAGCAATCCGTTAATAAAAATCGGTAAATCGGTAAATTTTTTAACAAAAAATAATTTATTACTTAGATATAAAATCGATCTTTTTCGGGAAAAAAAGCCTAATTACAGGAAAGCAACTATAGTTCAAGTAAACGTTGAAAAAATAACAATAAATGTTTTTAAAAAGGAGAAATATTTATTATAAAAAACTCTTTTTTTTTAAAAAAAAGAAGTAATAAAAATACTGTTAATAACGGCTAGAAATAATCGTTATAAAAAGATTGAAATTAAGAAACGGAAGTATAACGTTTGCAGTAAGTCCGAACATAATACGCCTACTCATAAAGAAGCCATAAACATACTCAGCGAAAAGAAATTCGAATTAATTCGAATCAACTTAATATATATAATTATATGTTGTAAATTTGTTATGAAAACGTGCTAAGAAACGGTCCGCTTATTAATTTAAACCGTTTAATAGTATAGTACGTTACTATGTTATTAAATAAGTTAAACTATAAAACAAAGCGAATTTTTAATATTTTATAATAACAAGCTTAAAATATAATAATTATAGCGTATTAAATTAATTTAAATTAATCGAAATTTTCTTTTCGTTAAATATATTTATATTTTTCTATTTCAATATACGTATTATATTCAGATTTATTATAAATGTTATATTTTTATTTTTATTTTTAACTTTTTTCTAATAATGTATAACATAAGCAAGTTGCATATATAAGCAAGTCGCGCGGATTATAACACCTTATAATAATAAATTCAAAACATTTAATAATAACATATCGTATTAATTCAAATAAATTAAATTCTTTTTTATAAATACGTGTATTATATCCGGGCTTGCTGTAAACGCTCTATTTCCGTTTCTGAATTTTAACCCCTTTACGACGACTGCCTTTAGCTATTATTAGCTGTATTTTTTACCACTCCCTTTTCTTTTGGCCAGAAAAGCTTATCCCTTTTATATAACAAGTGTTTTTCTTTTTAAAAACCTTTGTTTAAAATATAGTTCGTTTCGCATCATCAAACCTTTTTTCTGGAAAAAAAAGCAACTTCGTAGAAAAGTAATAAGTTACTTTTTATCAAAAAACCAGCCGTTTTAACGATTTTTATAATAACTTACCTTAGTAATTTCTAATTTTTCTTTACAAGTAACGTTTTTATTTCATTACTTTACGGATATTTTTTCATTGCTGCCATCGACTCATCAAGCATTTATCTCCTAATTCCATTTCATTTATGAGGAACGGAAAATATTTTCGATGTTTAATGCAAACGGGAAGGCCTTGGCTACATACTTCCGCCCACGGAGAGGGGGGTCCGGGGGTTGTCCTATTTCCCCACGAGCTCCCGGTCGGAGCGGCGTTCTATCGTATTGAGAGGCCATAATAGACTCCGGAGGAAGCGGCTAGACCCTGTGCAGTCTCGGTCCCGAAAGGGCATTTATTATGTTGGGCGAACAGTCCGGGTGTAACCTCGAAGGCACATGCGGGTTTGGCCATTAACAGGATTCCGACCAATTGTTTAGATTGTCTGTTAGTTACGCTTCCCCTTTGCATTAGTGCCCGCCCAATCATGAAGAGCAGTTATCGCGCTTCGTAGAAGCCCAGTCAGCTGACAATGGGCAAGTCTGAATATTAACTGTTACGCTTAAATATGCGTTCTCAAGGACTCCTTGGGGAACTCCGACGGCAACGGCTGGGGAGGAGTACCAACACACCGTATCAGCTGAGGGGCAGGCCGATAAGTCCGTATGCAGCCGTCGGCATGCCACGACTCGTGAGACTGGCACGGACAAGCAAATACATAAAAAGAGCGGATCCGACGTTAGTTTTAAGTTCGGAGACAATTCCTGATCATATTCAATTGGCCGTGTAACAGCCTGAGAGGAACTCTACACCTACCGCCCATCATGGCCAACGGAGACATTACATTTGAGGGTAAAAAGGAAAGGATTACCTCGAAGTAGCATACTAGCTAATTTTAAACAGACTTCCAAGCCATCCAGAAAGCCCTATTTGAGTGGGCCGACAGCTACGACAGCAAAAACTGGGACAGGCTACGAGAATGCATCGCCCCAACTCTGAGGGTATGAATGTCAACCCCATCCTTTCAAAAACCATTGATGTAACTAAATGCTGAATCTCAAACCAGGTTGACTACCGCTCATTCCTAGACAAGCTATGGGAGGCCATGCCGGCCGAAGAGTTCATAGCCATGATCTCTAGCCAGGCCGTCCTGGGCGACCCCTTACTGATGACGCAACACTTCATCGGCGGCACCACGTACGAGAGGGTCTCGGACGACGAGGTCGTCGGCCACCACCAGCTGCGGGTGCCGCACCAGCGGTACACGGACGAGAGCCGGGCCCGCATCGCGGTCAAAGGCCATGCCCACAGCACCAACACCCACTGGTACAGGAAGGTCAACGGTGTGTGGAAGTTCGCCGGCCTCAGCCCCGAGATCAGGTGGGGCGAGTATGACTTCGACAAGGTCTTCGCGGGCGGTCGCGACGAGTTCGGCGACGAGAAGGCCGAGGCGCAGAGGGTCGCCGGCGTCCCTGCGAAGGCTTCGGACCTTTCGGAGAAGGTGGAGAGCGGGGTTGCCGTGTCCGCTATCTAGGTTGGGTCGATATTCTGCGTGCTCTCCGGGCCATCTATGGGTAGTAGTTGGAATCTGGCAAACCTAGGCGGGCGCAGAAGTAAGAATGGCATTAGTTACTAGCGTGGAGAAAAATTCGAAGAGAAGCATCTTTATCGGGTTTGTCGGGGACATAACGGTTGCCGAAATAGCGAAGAATATTACTGTTTGACACTATGAGGTGTCATGTAGTCAGATTATCAACTAGCGCCCTGCGGTAACTGAGACACTCTGGCTTAAGTGCATGATACAATCGACAGTTGTATTGCAATTCGAAGTATATGCAAGATCATTTTCACGCTTTTAGGGTGCTAAAAGCGAGAGATCCACCACCTAGCATAACCCCGATCCCGGAAAATCTTGGTTTCGTCAGATTCCAGGGAGACGTGCTTGTTAGTTAGTGCTAAGAGTGGAAATTAGCTGGAAAGTCGAAACGCGTCATGTAGAAGGCAAGGGTAGGGAGAAGAGAGGTGTTTAAGTAGAAGGGGGTTCCTGGTCATCAGATAGGGCTCGGTACCAGATCAGCCGCAGAAAGTTGTCCGGAAATGTGGGGTTTGATCGACCGGCGAAGCAGCCGGAGCTAGCATTGGTTCACTTTCTTCGTTCTCAGCCATTACATAGGACCTATGTTTTCTCGATCGTGCCCGGGATTTACGAGTTTCGGGTCAAGTCGTTTTGCTTTTAGATTCTAGTCCAAAGTCAGGTCATCAACATAAGCAACCGTCTTAACTGGTCTTTGAAAATCCGTCTCGATTTAGTATTATTTATGGTGGACCGTGAGTCCGTGGGCTTCAGCAAACACGGCAGTCGTTAGAAAGGACCAGTCACTCAACTGTTTGCGGGACGTTAAGACTCGCGGTGGACCGAGCTGCATTTCTATATCCTTCGACTGATGATTAGCGGAAAGGGCGTGCGAGAACCGCTTTATTGGCAGTGCTGATCCCTTCGGTGCGGATGACGTGAATGGGATGAAGCCTTGTGTAGAATTAAGAAACGGCCGAGCTCAGTCATACATGCACAGGATCACGTGGATGCTTACACTACAAAAAGCTGAGGCCATACGATCCCATACACCGCCACGGAGCAGGTGTGGAGGCGTGCAAAGGCCGGAACCAGGCAACCTGCCAGTTGCGGGTCAGACAGGCAGAGAGATGTCGCCGGTATAAGGACCCCACATTTTCTGTGTCGCTAACAGAAAGCTTGCAATCCCCATTATTAGCATTGCTTGTTTTACGAAGCCAAGCTCATGATAGAATTCTTCTGAAAAGCTTGCCAAAACCTTTCTTCAACGTGCGGTTACAGTTTCCACGCGCGTCCAGAAAGCCAAGAGCGAAGGCGCCCCATTCAACCGGCTGGATCGGCTTGGAAGCCCTTCTAATTGGCTCAGTCGCCTAGGCACTCCACTGGGCACGCTTCATTGCCAAGACATGGTGGGGTTGTATCGTCAGTCGTATACTTTTCGCTGCGAGGCGGGTCGGCTGGCGTAATGGGTGAGGGTTTCCATGGGAGTGGGAATAACTTGTTAGGCAGTCTCGGGGGGTTTCTTGCTTGGAAGAGCCGCTTGGCGGACATCACGACTCAAAAAGACCTGTATGTGTACCGTGGATTCAGCCCTCACTATTTTCCACTGAAATTATTGATTGCTCTTGTGTTGGCTGGCGTCCAATGGCACTCCAGCTGCCTGATGAAAATATCCGTAACTTCAGGGTCCTGGCCTGGACAAAGGAAGCGGGATAGGAGCCGCCAAGTACTCCCAATGTACCCAGGCGACTATTCCGCCAGGCAGATCTGCCTATATGCATTGATCTTGGAGCGTATGCGTAGCTCCGCCCCCTGAATCACCTCCTTGTTCCCTCTCGAGCTCTCATAGGTGGTATAGAATTTCTTTTCTAGGTAGCAAGACCTGCACTTTCACCGTTAACAAGATGGATGTGTCTTCGCTGGTGGGCATCTCATGTTCTCCGAATTCAAGGTTATGAGGACCGGCTTCGGTATTACGAGGACAACGTAGGGCGCGACATCGTGTCGCATAATGTCGTATAAGCTGTATTAGTAGGGTGTCCGTGCTCGTATTATTCGTTCCCGTGCACGAAACCCTCGTTCCTAATTTAATCCGCCAGGCCAATCCGTTCTTAATATGCATACCTACTTAGGTGAGTAGATGTCAACACCAGCAGGAAGCTGTGAAATACACACGTGCTCAGCTCTTATCTGATGCCAGACAATGACCTTCGCTGTTGGCCGTAACGAACTCGAACTTTACGGTATTTCTAAAGATCGTCATGAACCGTATGGGTGAAATGGAGACGTTTAATATCGAATTTCGTAGAAATGGTAACGATTGTTGTTCGGATAACAAAACTGTTGAATGATTGGTACTCCGATAGTACTTGCCCACCTAAGATCTGCTTCAACCAATGTACGAGCCTATCAGAATGATCAATGGCCTGGCTGGCGTTGGGCCCCACACGCTGCTGGGGCCCAACGCTGCACGCTAAAACTCCCCGGTCTACATAGTACTGCACTAGATCTGGCTGTCGGACCCGTTATCTTACTAACGTGCGCATCATCACTGGAGACGCTGGAGGTTTTGCACCTGAGCCGGGGTGACTTGAAAGTTTGTCGGTAAAGATCTTGCACACTCCAGTTCGTCGACGTTCATCTGATTCTCTCATACAACTCCACCCATTCTTCTCGATTCTATCCTCATGGCTCAATCTGGTCTCGGAGAACCCGTCGCTCTCTTACTTCCTATACTGAACCTTATCCGTTGACCTCCCTGCATTTTTGAGTACTTCTTAGACGCGCACTTTTGGTTTGGATTTTCCTCGTCAACTTTCACTCACAAACTCTCGGCCGGATGATCTGACATGCCGGTTGCTGTATTTCTAGCTGCATAGACCCCATTCGTTTGGCGCAAGACCTTTCTCTCAATACATCGAGGATACGATCCAAACAGCATCGATTCCCCTCTTTACGATATCTCAATTCCTGTCGTGTCGCATTCCGCCTGCCGGAGGTGTCTCAACACTTGCTCCCTTCGCCCGGTTTGAAGCGTTCTGCCCATCGAATCATAAAAGGTATTCTGCGACCTCCCGACGCTGTCGGGTAGGTCTCGCACCTGGTAAACCATGGCGTGGGACCACTTGGCAATCACCGCGCCTCACCTGGTGTACGTAATCTTGGGAGGTTTCACCTCGCTTTTTATGCTTTGCTCCTCGGTCATCAAGGAGCGCATGTACATCGGCGAAGCTACCGTCGCCACGATCTGCGGAGTTATCTTCGGGCCTACTGCCGCGAATCTAATCAACCCGATATCATGGGGCAACGTCGACACTGTCACCCTGGAATTTTCTCGGATCGTCCTTGTTGTCCAGTGCTTTGCTATAGGGGTCGAGCTACCTAAGTTCTATATGGAGAAACATTGGAAGTCTGTCGCCTTCCTCCTGCTACCTGTAATGGCTTTCGGGTGGCTAATTGTGAGCCTGTTTATTTGGTGGATGATACCGTCTCTGAATTGGCTGGAAAGCCTGGCAGTCGCCGCTTGTGTAACAGCTACCGACCCTGTCCTCGCCTCGTCTGTGGTTGGAAAAGGCAAGTTCGCTAAGCGCGTACCCAAGCATTTGCGTGACCTGCTTTCCGCCGAGTCCGGCTGCAACGACGGGATGGCATTCCCTTTTGTATACCTCGCCATCTATCTCCTCCAGGAGCACCTTCATGCCAAGACGACTGTGCATCACTGGTTTGTATACACCATCTTGTATGAATGCCTTTTCGGGTCCATCTACGGATTTGTAATCGGATATATCGCTCGACATGGAATCAAGGCGGCCGAGAAGCATGATCTTATTGATCGGGAAAGTTTTCTCGTCTTTTACTTCACTCTTGCGCTTTTCTGTGCTGGTTCCGGAAGTTTACTCGGCCTGGACGACCTGCTCGTCGGCTTTGCGGCAGGGGTTGGGTTCTCTAACGACGGTTGGTTTAGTGAGAAGACTGAAGAATCCCACGTGTCTAATGTCATCGACCTCTTGCTTAACCTGACGTACTTCGTCTACCTGGGCACCATCATTCCTTGGGAACAGTTTAACAACGCGGAGCTGGGTCTTTCTGCATGGCGTCTGTCCGTCATGGCAATCTTAGTCATCTTCTTCCGCCGCATTCCGATCATGCTTGTTCTGAAACCCTGGATCCCCGACGTCAAAACCTGGCGAGAGGCCCTGTTTGCCGGGCATTTCGGCCCAATTGGAGTCGGTGCCATCTTCGTGGCCATACTCTGCCGTGCTGAGTTGGAAACAGAACACACGATCCCCTTAGCGCAACTTCCTGATCCCAGCGTCGAGCATTACACTGTCATAGCTCTTGTGTGGCCCATCGTCACATTCATGGTCATCGCATCTATCATTGTTCATGGGTCATCGGTTGCTGTCTTTACCTTAGGAAAGCGCATAAACACTCTGTCGCTCACCATGTCGTATACCACTGCTCCTGAGGATGGTCCGTCATGGATGAACCGGCTGCCCCGCATATCATCCCAGTCCAAGTCTCAGGCTCGATCGATGTCCGATACTGACCACGATGAGATGAAGATGCCTGAATTCCCACCAGGCACTCTTCCACCAACTGGGATGCCCGGCCAATTTCTCCGGCGACAGCGTGAAGAAGACAATCCGAGTAGAGCTGGAAGCCGTGCTTCATCGATTAATCGCCGGCGTAGAAAGAAGTGGGATGACGGCATTGGCCCTGGTGGACATGTTAGCCAGTCGGCAATATTCCCTCAGCGGAGAAGCACGAGCGAACCGATCGAACGAGTATTGCCAGTTGAGGGAGAAGCGCCCCAGGAAGAGTCTCGCGCTTCAGCGGGACATCAAGCGCAAGTAGAATCCGAGAAAGCGGCAGAGGCCGAGCACGGTGCGGCAGCGGAAGAGCCGGGGCCCAGGGGCCAGGGGCCGCGTCCAGAGATTAACATCTACGATGAGAGAAATAAGATTGTGGTAGAGGACCAAGATGGCCAAGTGCTGGCCGTTGAGCCTAAAGATCGTGGTCTAGGTGCTCCAGATGAGCAAGAGATAAAAGAGAGGGCAAAGCTCGAGACCCAGAAACCTTACTGGACCTATGATTCCATCAAAAAGAGTTTCGCTGAATGGCGGAGAGAGGAACAAGAGAAGCGCAAAGCAAGGGCCAAGAATGAACGGAAACACGAACCGGCTAGAGCTTATCAATTCGGGAATACGGTGAGCAGCTCTCCTCTGCGAGGTACTGATGGATTTGCGGTTGCGCTAACAGGGCTTTTTAGATCATTGTCGAGGATGAAGATGGAGAGGTGGTTAAGAAGTACGAGATTCCTCAAGAGGAAAGCAGAGATTATGTTGCCACAGGTTTGAAATACATGGGAATGGGCAGCCTGGTCAAACCGATGAAGAACCCTCCAGGAACCGAGGAAAAAGATGGAGGAGAGACGGGGGCTGGCCCTAGTAGACCTAGCGCCAGGCCTACATTTAGCGGGTGGGCCGGTTTCGGTAAAGGTGGAACAGGACAACCGAAAAAGAAGGGCGGCCCTGCTCCCCAGGAGACTGAGGAGGATGACGACCGGCAGATTCGGTTTACCATCGGGGGTGTTGGAAGGCGTATGACGAAGGACGACTTCCTTAAAGAGGTTCGGAAACTCGATCCGAAGACACGTCGGGACGTCGTCGATCACTCAACGGCCTCCGCTGCCGTCAAATCCGAGGCGAAAGAACCACAGGGTGCTAAGTCCAGCCCACAGACGTCCGGTCGAGATTCCCCGTCGTCACAACCGGTAGCCGCGACAGAGCCGGCACAGAGCGCCTCGAGTTCGAGCAAATTGTCGGAACCGCAGGAACCGTCCTCGTCCGTGACCCGAGGCCGCAGCTCGTCGACAACGATCACGGGCCAGAAGGAGGGAGGCCCCAGCACCGAGACACCGGAGACGGACGCCGAGCGCAGGCGCAGGCTCGCGGCGTTCGCCAGCGTCCGCGAAGACATGGAGGAGCGGGAGACGCCCGTGGAGAGGCGCAGACGGGAGGCCGCTCTCAGCGGCGCCGCAGCGGGTGACAGCGATAGCGACGACGACAACACGGAGCGTGTCCCGGTCGCTCTGCGGCGGCCCGGCATTAGATTCGCGGACGACTCGGTGACCTCGAGGCGGAGGAGATGAGCCATGAGCTGGTTGGCCGGTCGGGCGCATATAGATTAGACTAGAAGGAAAGATCACACGCGCATGCATCCGAGTATTACAGTAGAGAGGTTTTGAGGATTTCAGAGTGGTACATTGCTTGCTTGACACGGCGGACGGAAGCAATGAAATGCGTGGCGCGCGCTGCTGATTGGTTGCATAGGGGAGGATGGCCTTAGAGCATACTAGATCGCAAGTCGTACATACGAAGAATACGTAATTTTCGCGGCTGGACTGGCTGGGTTTGATATATGTACATTTAATGCTTTACTAGGTCTTTGGCAAGCTGCGATGCTAGTTTTAGCGTTTTCGGATTCGTCAAGTCAACTGATGATTGTAGCGCAGATTAGGGGTCAGGGGCAGGGTGTATGGACTAATGGGCGGGTATAAGGTCTCACGTCTGAGTTGCAAGTACCGCATGATGAAATATCAAGTTAAAGGGGTCCCGTACCCGATAGCGGGGTGAACAAAAATAACTGGATAAATAACGATAACGATAATGTTGATAGCGGCATGCACAGACCAGTTCGTCGTTACCAAGCAAGATGGCGGTTCCTACTAGTTACTGACTGATTGCGATGATGAAATTTTTAAGAGCACCATCCCACCTGTAACGCTCAATACGCACTCATACCCACCACTTCCCCGTCAACCATTTTCGGAGCATTAAGCTTGTTTTAATACGGAAAGGAAACCTGACCGAGTGGCACAATGGTTCAATTAACGGAGGTCGCTGATGAGCATTTCCAACAGCCCCAGCCCGGCCCCGAGGAGGATGAAGATTTCACTGATACCGGTACGTTGCACTTGTCGGCAGGCTTCATCTTACTCCTTACTATTGCACCTACTCTAACTCTCGTCCCATCCAATGCAGATTCCGAGATATCTGAAGAGTCGGACTACGACCCCGAGAGCGAGACGCTGACGGACCGGCTGTACGCGCTGCGCGACATCATCTCGCCGACAACACGGGGCTACATCTCGGCGAAGGTCGGCGCGGTGTCGAGCGCCGTGGGAACGGCGCTTTCCATCGGCGGGAAGACGCTGTGGGTCGTCGGCAGCTCCGCTCTCTTGCTTGGCGTACCCTGGGCCCTCGCCTGGGCCGAGGAGCAGCAGGTCATCGAGATGGAGAAGGAGATGAAGATGCGCGAGATGGGCAGCGAGGTGAGTTCTCCGCTCTCTTCCGGGAATGGTATTAAGGTACCGTCGTGTACGGAAAGCTAATTCGTCGGAAAGATGCTCACTGCTGGAGGCGAGCCGAGTGGTTCGGCCACCGCAGCGCAGGTCGGCGCTGCCCTTGGCCAGGAGGCCAAGCCGGCCCTATAGACCTGTAGAAATCGCCGACGCACTTGTACACCACTCATATAATACCCCTCGGTGGAAGTTCTAGATATCATCGATGAGGGGAAAAAGGCGCGACTTATTCCGAGGGACATACCGCGATGATCTACGTCGTAATGTCTCATCGTTCTGTATTTATACAATTTGGAACTCATGGCGGCTAACGAATCTCTCAACGTGGGCGAACGGGAGACCCTGAGGGACTCTGTACGATATCTGGAATTTGGCACGGTTCATAGGAGGGCGGCTGCATTGCACTGATCGCCCTACGACTACGACTAGGGGCTGCCGAGCATGGTAGGCGAGCGTTTGGGCGCGATCTAACAACTGATGCATACCCGCCATTTGAACATGGCTGCCCGTTCAGGAAGGGTCGGAATGGAGGTCATTGAGGTAGCGCAATTAAAGGTATCCACTCTCCCAAATACGTATACAGAACCTCGCACATCTTAATCACTCGAGCCGCAATTCGCAAGGCAGTCATACCCAAGATCGTCGCTGTTACTTAGGCTCCTGGACGCGATCCTCATCGTATGAGCACAGGGGACGCCAAGAGGTCCGCTCTGATAAAGGGATTCCGACACTCGCAAAGAGATTGAAGCGCAAACCATATGGCACATGTTACCGATGGTCGTCCCGGTTCTCTGCTGAAAGTAAGTTGGGCTGTGGGTAGCCGGGAAGACCAATCTTAGTCAGTCGCCTGCCTACTAGAAGTATTAAAGAGATGTTTGAAGTTGTATTCGTAGAGCTCGTTACGGCCATCGCGATATAATCAAAACGAAATTGGGAATACTAGCCTCGATTCCGATAGGATTACAAGATCAAACCACGAGCATTCTTTCAAGTGCTATTTACAGGTACTATAAATCCTGCCGGACCCATTCACGTGGCCGTCCCCGTTGCCGTTGCTTGCCACTGGGTGAACCAAAAACCCCGAGAGATATTCGTCGATGGCAGCTGTATCTTCAGGCCAAGCACTAGTCCCTACAACCAAGTCCGGCCTCACGACCACGACTGCGCCTCGAGCATGGTTCACCCCGTACCAATAATGAGCATCCTCATCCGGCTGCCGGTCATCGTAGACGACCGTAGCGATATTTCGTAGGTTCTCTAACTCAGGTCCTTCGAGCAGTTCGTCTGCCTCATGCGGGAGCGCCTTGATAATGAGCACGACATTGAACCTCTCGTGGCTGCCGAACCGGGAGAAGAAACCACGGGGTGCGAACCCTTCAGTCGACAGTTGCGCTATCCGCTTTCGCACGGGGCCGCGGAGGTCCGACGCAAACACGAGGACATGGAACCTGGTCACCCCTGGCATCGCATCGTACAGCCAAGATGTATAGTCCACACGGAAACACACCCTGGGATCCGGCGCCCTTACGCCGTTGAGCACGGCGACCGGGCCCTTCGGCACGTGTCCGTTTACCTTCACGGCCGGGCTCAGCTCCGTATCTACCCTGGCGCCGTCGACGCCCAGCAGGAACATGGCATTGCGGCCGAAGAAGTTCATCAGCCACTGGCGGTCCGCCTCAGTGCTGCCGTCGAGGATTGGGAGCCCCTCGTCGTGCTCCTCCATCTCGCCGCCGAGCCCGCGCAGCGAGGCCAGCGGCAGGTCCAGGTTGCAGATGAAGCGCAGGTAAGCACCCGAGCAGCGGATCACGCGGTTCGCGAACATCCGCCGCTCCGCGTCGTACGTGGGCAGCAACTTCTGCGGGTCGGCGGCACCACGGAGGCAGAGGCCGAGTTTCCATGAGAGGTTCACCGCGTCGTAAATGGATGAGTTCAGCCCGAATGCCCCGAGCACCGAATGTACGTGCCTGTAAGAATGACGGAAGATGATTAATAGGAGGGCCCCAAAGCTATCAAGGAGGTGGCCTTACGCTGCATCGCCACCGATATGTACCCTCTGATCAGGGGTTGAAAAGTACCGAGCCACGCGCTCATTAACTGTCACTCAGGGTTTAACGGACGTCAAGAGACCGCACCGTGTCAATACGTACCTCGCCATACGGCGAACCAGCTCATCGGCCCAGCGAACTCGACTTTCCACGGTGCCATGATCTTGTTCAACTGCTCCATCGACTCCTCGGGCGTGATGCCGTGGTCGTAGATCTCGGTCTCGCCGACGCTCGAGTTCTTCTCCCTGTTGCGCTTCCGCGCAGCCGCTATTTTGGCGGCTTTTTCGCCGGTGATCTGGACGTAGAACCTGGTGAGGCCTTGTTCCCGCGGGATCATGATACTACCGCCGTGCTCGGCGCTTATCACTATGCTAATCACTCGCGGCTGAGCTCAGAACCCAACGTCTTCAAAGAGAGAATGCTTACCCGAAGTCTAAAATATGTGGGTAGTCTGTTTTTACCTGGCAATCCATAATGGACCAGAAACAGTCCGTCGCCAGCCCATCGAACGGCACATCCATCATCTCGCGGATCCGACTCGAGGCTCCCTCGGCCCCGATGAGATACTTGGCCTTGACGAGCTCGTCGCGCCCCGTCTTCGAGTTCTTCACCCGCGCCGCCACGGGGTAGAGCTCTCCCTTGTCCTGCGAGACGTCGAACTCGGTGACCGTCGCGCAGCGCTCCACAAGCACGCCGTGACGCTTGAGGTCGCGGACGTAGATGCGCTCGATCTGGCCCTGCGTGATGGTGGAGATGCCGCGGTACCGCGAGTCGCATATGGAGCTGTGGCCGTGAAAGAGCTTGACGCCGTTGCGGTGCAACACCGTCTTGTTCAGCAGCGGACCCTCGCCCAGCACCTCCTGCACGAGGCCCCAGGAGCGCAGGTACTCGAGCGCGCGTGGCTGGATAGCGTCGGCGCGCCCCGAGTGGCAGGGGCCCTCGGCCTTGTCTGCGATGTCTATAGTTTAGCTCCTGGTGCGGTTCCGGGGGGGATGTGATGAAAGACTTACCGACGATGCGAAACGAGATGCCCTGGCGCGCCAGGCTCAAGGCGACTTCCAGGCCGAAAGGACCAGCTATCCCCGTTACCTAATATTCGACAGGATCACCGTGGCAACCTACCGCCGCAAATGAGCACATCGACCTCACGTGACTTCTTGGACCAGGACGGCGTCGTCTTCTGCGCCTCGGTGCCGTTGTACAGCGTCGGCCAGCTCCTCAGACTGCAGATCCCGAGCCCGTTGGACACCCTTGAGGTGGGCTTCTCGCCCTCGGCGGGCAGCGCGTAATGTGCAAGCTCACCGTCTTCGGCCTCGTAGCACGTCGGGTCCGCCCACGCCGGCGTCTGGGCCGGCTCGGCGAATCCGCGCTGCCATGTCTGCGGGGGATGAGATCGCGCCATTGGAGTGTCTACCTTCTAAGGATCTCTTACATTCGTTTGCCTTGCGCGGGGGTTATTCTTAATATCCTCTACGTGTTCCTTTCGGGTTATTGCGTTATATTTTTTGGGGGAGGGTTGCATCTATACTCTGGTCCCAAGGATCTGTGTCCACTCAACTCGTTGCTAGTGGTAGTTGCTTCGCCAATCACTGACTCACACATCACTGCTTCAGCGAGGGCAATGCATGCCATTATTCTTTGCAATAACTCCTCGTATATCAATTTGATGTAAGGGGATGAAAAAGGGGGTTGCTTTCGACCGGAAGATTTGCCAAGAACGCAATATAGATCCGACAGTGCAAGTTAGGTCACAAATGGTTCCGATTTCATAACCACTGGTTATTGTCAGGATACAAGTTTATATAAGATGTTCGAGTTACGATTCTTTGCAAATAGTATCACGTTACCATAGTTCTTGAACGCTCGGTTGAAACTTAAACCCAACTGTGTTAAGCCGTTCCGCCCCTCTACCTTCCTACCCTTCTCACCATCTGACGAAACGACTATGGGATGTTACTAATTCACTGAATGGTCAGTCAATATAGGTTTGCCTTCAATAACAAGCTCCTTAATCATCTTCTATGCATAAAACACGTGTATATTAATTAAGGTTTAGGTTGACCTGACACCACCATTACCAGTCTTGCTATTCTCCGATCTTTATGACGCGATGTGCAAGGAATCAATGACACAGGTTCTAGCCTGCGTATTAGGACGTAGGGTATGACTTGAAGCCTTGGTGCGGCCATTGCCGCTACGGCAATAAAATACGGGGTTGCTCGCCTGGCGATATAATAATTCAACAATCCTTCGCTTGCAATACGGTGTCCTTATAAGCGTCGCTTAAACTAAGCAGACGGCGATATAAACATGAGCTTCATACTCCCTGATCCTGATGGCAATATGTCCGTATGCTATCACCGTTATTGCTCTAACTCAAATCTATAATTGGAGCTCTCCGCTAGGAAGAACCTCTGGATACATATTGCCCCGAATATAGAGATTTCCAATAAAAGTGCGCCTCCCACTGTCCCTTCCCCTCAGTAAGAACAGGGTATTCACTGTCCTTAAAGAGGAAACACCTTGCTATCTGGAACAAGGGAGACAGGCCCAATTCCTACCCGACTTTCGGAATCGTAAAAAGCTTCCGTAGTCCGAACCTGCCGCTCAAGCGTTATGGGGATGAGGTGTGGGTCATCGGACTACCTTATTTCAACCGCTATTCTAACCCATATCTTAATTCCTGTTTTAGGCCCTGCTAGTCAGGGGGTACTGGGAACGGCAATGGCTTAGCCCCGCAAATCTCCAAGATCAACCCCTAGTTGCCGGATGCTCGGATTTACGCACCTACAGTGCCGGCCCTGTGACTTTCGAAATAGAACAGTGGCGAATACCTCTTATCAACCCTGCACAACCATTACTCCCTGATTCCGTCATGGCCTAGACTCGTCAAAACCGCACAGGGATCCACCTGATAGAGGGCCCCAAGGTGTCAGTACAACAGTCTTTTGAGTGTGTGGCAAATCTTCAAGTGATCATGGTAACACGGGCCAATGAGTAGTTATCAAATCATTTGTATTTCACATAAAATTACTCAGTTCTTAGCTATTATTAAGAGTCCCTTTCCATTACCACATTTACAGCTATCTATCAAGTAAGCCGTAACAGTTGGAATAGGGGTTAGAATATGGGTAAGATTACCACCCCTCCCCTTTCTAGGTATATACTTGTGTAATACGCAGGTTTCTCTACCAGGAAGTTAGGATGGGTTGTAAGGGGTATTTATGTTGCCTTTGGTAATAACTACTAGGACACATGAAATCCGAGAGGCATAAATCTAAGGCACAACATAGGGTAATGACGAGAAGATACGGGGTAAATTCTATGTTTCATGCTCTTATAACCGTTGATGTATCTATTCATGGACTTTACCGTCTATCCTATCCATTGTCCAGGAAAAACCGGACTTTCTAGACCCTCTCCATTTTGCCTCTCCTTATTGGCATGCATTTCTCGGATGACGCATCGCCGTCAGAGGCCATATCATGTAGGCCAGCCGGACCAGAGGCTACTTGGTCCATAATTAAGGCAGAACGGTACAGGTTCCAGCTTTCTTGAGAGTGCCTTTATTGTACCAGAAGTTCAGCACTGTTCGGCAGTTACCTTCTCGGTCGCCCGAGTGAACGCCAGAATCCTGTCAATGCTGATTATTTCGCGCGAGTGCTAACCCCGAAACGCATTGTCGCATGACATGAGCGTGTTAGGAGTAAGCACCATGGCTTGTCTCATCCGTCATCCACGGCGGAACTCAACACGAGCCCTCGACTCCATCAGAACCTTCATGATCTCAGTCAGGGTCTCAGGCCTGGCTTCGTCGATCACGATGGTCATGCGCGAGGCCTCCTCTGCGCGTGAGACCTGAAGCTCGCGGTCGCCCCAGAGGCTTGGCGGGGACGACTGAGAACTACATCCTTTCCCCATCTCCAACCCAGGCAGCTGATTCTGAGAAAGTTCGAAAGAGGGTTGAATGGTGTTAGTGAAGTCACAGAAGTTGTCGTTGTTGAGACTGTCCGAAAGACCAAAGAACGGCTCGGTTAGAAAGATATCCTGGTCGCAAAGGCCCTGCGACTCAATTTGCTGTGAAGCGGGTTGTGTAGCCGTCGGGTCTTTATCGCCGTCACATATCGATGAGAATAATGCGTGTTCTGTGTTGTCGTTCTCAATCGGAGTGAGGAGCTCTAAACTCGGGGCCGAGTCGTCAAAGACAGTCCCGAATAGCTCGTTCATATCTGTTCCTGGGGTCCCTACTGAGAGGGTTTTGAGAAATCCATCTTCATTAAATTGCTCGGCTTCATGCATCGTTTCCTCAAGGTCCATGGAAATGGGCGTGGGTAGATCACCGGGGAGGCTATACGGTGTTTCGGGTTGGCATTTGTTAGGACAGCATGGTGCCGAATCTGGATCTGGTGTCATTTTGGTGTCACGACGCATTAGGACAGTGTACCTATTGTCGTTAGTTATTCCGGGTAGTATGGTGACATTGCTACTAAGCTTACTGGTTCTTGATATTATTTGTCGACCGTGCCGGAAAATGTCTCTTCTGAATATCCTTCCAGCTTGTTCCGTGCGTCGCTAGTGTTCTAAGTAGAAGTTGATTCTGCATAATTATCCATTAGACACTTCACACCTGTCCATCAGAGGACCAATGACTTCCATACCTCAGATTCTTGCCATGGATGCCGGTCCAGTTCTGGATTCAGTGAGTGTTGCCACCTCTTCGCACACTCTATTCAAATTTCGTCATATTAGCAGGGTCCAGCTCGACTTCCACGTCTCGAAATAGTGACACTCACGGTCCGCGTTGCGCGTTCCCATTGCTTGAGAGATCGCTACCCATGACGGGCTATGCTTTTCTACCAGTTTGATTAGGAGAGCGTCTTCCTCCTTGGACCAAGGTCCCTAACATTGTTCAAATCAGCGGTGTCTTAAGGAGCGAAGCGAAACCCAGCTTACCTTTTTAAGGGTACCAGCCATCTCATTCAAGTATCTCTTCCGGCAATCTTTGTTGCTCCGCCCGGGAAGCCTGTTTGCGATCTCTTTCCAGTTCACGGTCTGGCCTTTTCCTGTGGGGTCTGTCTCGAAGCATAAAACAATTAGCAACGTCGATTCCAGACATCATGTCAATTCAAAATTATATAGTGGTTTCTTACACGCAGCTTGAGCAGCATATCCTTCGCGGAGAATCCTGTCCTCGTGAGATGTCCATCTTCGTTTGTGCTTCATCGTTAAGGTGGGCTAAGCAACCTAAAAAGGGGGAAATCTGGGGAAAGGGTCTCGAAGCGACTGGGTGAAGCGGGGACAGTTCGGATTGAGCGGTCGGCTCCAAAATAGATATGAGTGTTGGAACCATTGCCCTACTTTCGCTGGTTATTCTGAGACAGTGCCATGTACGTCAATCTACGAGGTATTATGGTATGCAATCCTGCAGCCTTATGCAGTACAACCAGCCTTGCAACGGCATTAGGAGTCCATCGGTGAAGCAAAGGTTGGATTGAAGAGAGATCGGCAAATACAGCAGGATTAGGCCGGCCAAGCCTTGCTCGGCCATACCAGCTTACTAAGTCACCGAGCCGCACGCCTGTGATCAGGCCAGTCCTATAAGGCCAAGAGAAACTCAGATCTTTTCCGAGTATTTGAGTAAAGCGTCAGCTGACAACGTTCTTCTCGATCCAATTCTCCGACGGACGCGTACCCGCGCCGTAATCATGAATATTCGGGTCAACTGAAGCAGTCAGCTTTCCTGCGCATGCATGCGATCATATACCCGGCCGCGCAAGCAAGGACAGCCACTAATGATACAACGAGAATGAATCATTATTGACTGGTTCAAGGCAGCAGTTTGGGATATAATTAAGGGGGTGAAGCAGAGGTTGACTAAACCAAACTTGTAACCCTATCTTAGAAGCGTTTTCATTACTTTTTCCAGTATCTATTATTCCCACTGTCCTCAGTATTGTGAGGCAAAACCGCGGACTGCATCGTCTTATCGCTTGACATGGTCCCCTAAGTTCGTGGCTGTGTTGTCTATAAGCAAAAGAGAATCTGAGCACTTAAGGCCGACACATCCATTCTCTGATTGAAAGCGCCCCTTATTCGAACCTAGCATATTCGAAGCACTTATGCCACCTCCTACTAGTTATCTAAGAGGACTAGGACTGGGCACACTTAGTTCTGAGCGAAGTGGCTCTCGAATACAGTGGTTATACGTCATACGTTGATTCCGTAGTCTCCTGTTTCTGTTTAGAAGATTTCAAGTAGCATCGATATAGCTATTGTGATTGTTAACAAGAAATCTCTCAGTTGATTGATGCCCTCATCGTGCTATAAAGTTAAGAGGTGGAAACCTAATGGTGATGGATATGTTAGGATAAGATGCAGTATTTCAGGCAAACCAAATCAGCATAAGGCTATCGCAGACGGTGCAGCGGTGTGTAGAGAATCGCATTGTGTGACTTAGAACTAGCTGGGCTCTGCATTGGGGTATGTTGTGACTTGGTACCAATGCCGTGCTTCCAGGTCTGCATCACGTCGAAACTGGGATGTCGCACAAGTCGAGGGCGAGCAAAGGCTCTGCTTCGCTGTAATACGGTTCTTCACATTAGACCCGCGGCCTCCTGTAACAGACAGCACGGGAGCGAATATCTGTCACGGTGTAGTGAGGTCAGCTTACATTCTAACACAATCGATGAAAGGTTTCTGCGAACTCGGTAAATCCGAATCAGGACTACGAGAGGTTACCCTGGGAGACGTCTCCGCAACCACTCCTGACCATGAACAGCTTTAAGATGAGAGACTTGTAGGGTTAAGCGACAGGGAACTTTGATTTACGTATCTTAGCGCGTTCCACTAGGGTTGCGGCTCCCACGGCCATCAGAATGCATCATGGCGGATTTGACGGAATGAGAGAAATCGCCTGTAGAGCCGGGATCGAGTTCCGGATTAGTTCGATGGGCGAGAAATGAGGTTGAGGAGAACCGTAAATCATTCGCGAGCGACACGTGCCTGCCAAGTCCTCTAAGCCACGAACTATCTGCAAGATGCTGATTTCTGGGTCCGAATCGTCTAGAAGACTGCTGTGCTTGAAACCGCTAAAGAGGCTCGTACCGCATCCAGACACCTACGGCTAAGAATGACATTCCTTTAGTAAGTGCGGACTTACGTGTTGCGATTATTCTGACAAATCAGCGGTCGCTGTGCCCCCGGGGGCCGTTTCCGAGGGAGTTACCTCAGCAGTTTGTACAGCTGAATCCCTTGTAGGGCTGACTATATCCTAATCAGGCGACTCGAAACTCAGCCATGGCTTAGCCTAACTCGGAAAGATTCTGGTGCCTTGTAGGCCCTGGTTATTCGCAGTATTCGGTGCCATACCATGTATTTCTCGGCGGTGAATTGACCACTGCGAGCCCATTGAGACGGCTTAAGCTCCGTATCCTTACATCTCCCCCGACCATAACGACGGTTGTGGCGTTTCCAGGACTAAGCTTCCTGAATACTCGGACTCAAAAGTGCGTGCTGGGGCCAAACGGAGAAGCCGCTAGGCAGGGAACCGGCCGTGTCGACTGTATAAAAGGGTCCGGCGGGTGAGGATATCCTAAGGCGGATTATCGAGACCTTCCAGAGTTAACGTCAATTTAATAAGGAGAGAAGCTTGTGAATTAAGTTCCCGACCGCCATGTTGTCAAATGCCGTCTTTCAGGCACTAGCTAGTCTAGCTGTCCTTGCTTCGACAGTCGCCGCAGTGCCTACTTGGCGCACTAGTAGTGGTGCTGCGCTTGTGCGGACCTTGCAGAACCGCAGTTTTCGCAATCTGACTTCGGAGCTCTCCCCTGATGCGATAATTTGCACGCCCGAGTGCCCAGAATGGGCAAATCAGACACTTCGCTGGTCGACCTGGAGCGCGCCGTCCTTCAATATGGTCTTCATTCCAGCTGAAGAAGAAGATCTTAGAATAGGGGTACGTAAACCAAAGCGTCTGGCGCTCATAAGAAGAACATATCGGATGATTCCCTAACACATACTGTAGCTGGAGTACATGACGAGCCATAACATATCGTTCCTAGCTATAGGCGGTGGGCATGGAACTTCGATCCAATTGGGCGAGCTTCATGGCGCCGTTGCAATCAACATGGAAAACTTCAACTATGCCGTCATCAACCCAGATGGGACCCTAAGGGTTGGTGGTGGAACCAAGTTCGGGGATATCTACCCCGTAGTCCACGAGGCTGGCAGGGAGTTAAGTACGTTTTCCCATGCCCCCCACGTGGTCGACGTAAGCTGACACCCTTGGAACTGTAACAGCTCTCGGCAATTGCCCATGCGTCGGTGCTACAGGGGCCGTTCTTGGTGGCGGTCACGGCCGACTCCAAGGCAAGCACGGCCTGTCAGTGGACGCAGTCACCAGGGCACGCGTTGTCCTCTGGGACGGTTCGGTCGTCGAAGCCTCCGCAACCGAGAATGCCGATCTCTTCTGGGGGCTGCGCGGCGCCGGCCACAATTTTGGTATCGTCACAGAGTTAACCTTCAATACCTGGCCTCAGGAAAATGATGGAATGCACTACAATGCTGCCATGGAATTTACTAGCGGCTCGCTAGAGGGTATCCTCGCTACAATCAACGATATCATCCCAGACCAAGATCCAGCTCTGGCAATCGACATGTTCTTCTATACGAACCCTGAGACATTCACTGTAAGCCATGACACAAGGACTAGATAGCCATGCAATTGCGAGGTGCGTTGCTAACACTGGCACCAGCCTGTCATCACACTTAATGTCGTCTACGCTGGACCGCGTGAAATAGGGGAGATGTATGCCGCCCGATTTGCTACAAGCGCATCGAACTATACAAGCAACCACATTACCCGTGTTTCCATTAACGAGACATTGATTGCATGGGACGAGCTTCCGCACGTAGTAGCTAACGGACTCATCGATCTCGCCTGCATCGACGGCGCGGCTACGAACATCTACTCGTCGAGTACGGCTCGCTTCGATATCCCACACACGCGGCAACTATTCGACGCGTATGTGGCGTTCGTCGAGGAGAACCCCCTCGCCGTCTTGTCGCTGGTGTTTTACGAAGTCTTTGCGCAGCAGGGTGTGCTGGCACAGCGCGCGGAGGACACAGCGGTCGGAAACCGCGAGTCCGCTAACGTGCTCGCTCTAGTCCAGGCCATCTACACCGATCAAAGTGTGGCAGAGGCAGGCGATGCGTGGGCGCGTGAGTGGCGGGACCAACTATTTGAACCCGCGCATTCCGGATATGACCGTCCGGCAGTCTACCTGAACTATGCACATGGTGACGAGGCCCTGGAGACCTTCTACGGCTACGAACCCTGGCGGCTTGAGCGCCTCCGGAGACTCAAGCAGCAATATGACCCGCGAGGTTACTTCAACTCCTTTCATCCCGTCAATTAGAATACACTGTCGCATCTCGATTCCCTCATCTCAACTGGACAGACTTAATATTCAAGTAACGTAGATTGGATAAATCATAGACGATTGGGATGTTGCTTGGGGAATGGTATTTCATTGGAGTCTCGTTTATTGTTAGATTACACGAGACTTATTCAGGTTAAACAAGTTTTAGAACAAAATTTCAAATTCTTTTTTTAAAATATCACCCGCGAATCCTCCCATTGCGGCCACCCTGGCGATGATCGCGAGTTCTGCCGCAACGCTGATAACGGTTTCTAGTACTGATTGGCTAGAGTACAGATTGGGGGCGGCTACTCGAAGACGCATTGAGATTCGCCACGTACAGGAATAAGCACTGTAGGACTCTGAGCAAATAATATGGTGTCTCAATTCTACGAGACGGCCAATAGAAGGCCATTCTTGAGGCAATCTTAAGGCAGGTCCCATATGCGTCACTGCAGATCGCTTACCGCTTATTTTGTTCATATACCTGCTGGATTGCCTGCCAAGAATTACGTAAGGTTCGTGTAGATAGGACGGCCGTCGATATCATAAAACTCCGAATATTGGTTCACGGTCAGCTCCTACGTCCACATACGTCAAACCTGTGGGAGGGCTGACAAGTAGTGTAACGTGGACCCTGTGCATTTCTAAGCCACTGCCAGTGACCCCTGTTGCCAATCCCACAGCCCATGCACAGGGTGTTTTTGGCTAGCGCAACCACGACTATACCAGAGCTCTGTATGGTTTCAAGATACACAGCGCGTTCCGCACTTATCTGCAACATCTTGTAGGAGTTATTTAGAGGTAGAGTCCATATCTAGAGAATTGCTAAGAATTCAATGCTTCCATCCAGCCCCTCTCCAGGTCCTCGAGATCGCCAGAAATGGACTCCGGAACAAGACCAAATTCTCAGTGAGGTTGTAGCTGAAGGCATGTCGCTCTCCGTACCTGAACCTCGTCCATATACTTATTAATTTAATTACATGCATATTAACGTCTCTTTCCTCCAGTCTCGAAGCCGGGGCAAAACATCAGTTGGCACAAAGTCGCGAGTCATATCCCCGGGAGAAGCAACAAAGATTGTCGGAAACGGTGGCATTACAAGATTGCACATCATTTCCGGCAGGGCCCTTGGACGCCGGCCGAGGACGACAAACTCCGTCACGCCGTGTTGATGCACGGTACCAAGTGGACCAAAGTCTCGGAAGAAGTTGGCAGTCGCAACGGAGACCAATGCTGGAAGCGCTGGCACGATAACTTGGACCCTCAGATCGACCATAGCCCTTGGACGCGCGAGGAGGTAAGCCGCGTGCAGTCCCCGTTTCGTGCCGGGCTACTGTCGGTTAACCTTATCAATAGGACGCCGTCTTGCTTCAGATGGTGCAGGAGACGGGCCGTAACTGGCGTGACATCGTCAACAAGAACTTCCCGAACCGAACACCTCTGTCGGCGAAGAACAGATACGGCCTTTTACAACGGAGACAGGATAACAATGGTGACTACAGTTCCAGTTCCGAACGCGAGCCATCGTTCACGCCAAAACCCGGCCCGCACGCAGTCCAGACTTCTACCGCCGAAATGATTAGAGCGTCAGATATACATTCGGGGACTCGTCTCTCAACAATCAGTAGTCCCTTTGCCTTCGATATGTCCGGGGACCTTACTGTCACGAATATGAATACCCAAGACATCGGAGCTACCTCTACGGTCTTGGACGAGTCGGCATTCTGGCCGATAGGGGTGCCCGTCACCAACAGCGATTCCCTAACACGCCGGTTCCTCAATATGCCAACCCAATCTGATACAAGACTGTCTGAAGGCGACTTTGAGAGTGCCGCTGGGATTGTCCCCGATAGGAGCAAAACCCTACACGTCACGGTATCCTGTAACGCTGGTCGTTTGGAGGAAGTCATGCACCACATATCCAAGAACATGAGCGAAATGATGGCCACGGGCGAAATACAGCGTGTGGGATACTCTGTAGAATGAAGGCCCATGGTCGCTTACTCGAACCTAAAAGGAAATGGTCATCCATTCCAGTCCTAGGTCAGGCCGAACATTTATTGACGGTGTTTGATCTATCCCGTTAAATATTTTGTTTCATATGCTGCAGTCAGATGCTTTTCTTCTTCTCGCACGGCCTGTAGGATCAACCCGATCAGCGGTAACACAGCTTTTCAAGCTCTCCGATAGATTAAGACTTGTTATGCCACTACACATTTACAATGCAAACACCTTAACACCTCTTCTTTCGCCGGACCGACTTCGTCGGACCGCCGGCCCGGTAGATCTACGGCCTCTTGCCCTCTCATTCGCCGTCTCCTGTTCTCTATCTCGCTTCCCCGTCTTGTGCCGGAAGAACGCGGCCTTCACCGGCACCCTGTCGCAAAATAAAGCCCAGTGGCGCTATGTTACCTTGAAGTTCCACGTTCATATTCCCAACGGGATATGCAAAGGAACGACCACCTAACAATCCTCTTGGGAATTCCCCGCGGCGGGATGCGGCATGCCGAGTCCGGCAATAAGCACGGCATGCGAGGAAGCATACGAGGGTCCATACGAGGGACTTAACTACGTAAGCTGCAGACTTGGCAATCCTTGCTTGGCCTTTATGCAGCGGTCTTTTGAGAGTAATTCCAGGCCCTGAGTCATTGCAGAGCGTGATCTCTCCCCAGAGATAGCATCCGTATTATTGCATACGAAGTACTACTCTGCGGAATTGTGCACCTCCTTCGTAAACCGAAGCCGTTGGCGGCCACAATGCGACAAGGTCTGGACAAAATCCTCGAACGGGGTCAATACCCACTTGCCTTAATAAGGAATTGAAGCAATAATTGGAGTTTCCGATTCGTTGGATCTAGTGCCGTTAGCGGCAGCACTGACCGGAATATTGTACAGATGCATTATACTCGATCTTTATCGCCCTTGGGGCGCTGGGGCCGAATTTGAAGCATCGCCATCCGGTAATGGAGCACAACAGGTAATCAGCAGAAGCAGGCCATAACCCGCGATCATCGGCCAATGTAGGATTGGACAGTTCACATGATGCCCAAGACATTTAGCACTCTTGGTCGAAGACGAGCATTGCACAGTCGCTCCTCTTATGCAACTCTGCACTGCATAAGCGGCCGCAGTAGCACACTTTCAGGGGCCAGTCGAGTTATGAGATCTCATACTGTCCCGCCATGAGTGGGCCTTCCATTTTTCGGCACGACAACCCTCAGGGATTATTGCAGTTAGTGACATACAAGACCCACATATCTTGAGTGTGGCATGATTGGTTGACATGTCGACTTATGTTACGGCGCACCAAAATTACCAGATGAGATACATGACGTTGATGTCGATGGAGGTTATCACGTGATAGAAATCTTACAAATTCTAGGCCGACGTGTTCGCGCTCGGACCCGACCTTACGAAGGCGGATACTGTTCTTAGGGTGTGTGCGGTAGAGCTGGAGATGAAGGGAAAGTGACATTGTCCCCCGACTTATTTTGCATAAGGAATTATGCTTTGCAACCTATGTAACCCCTAGCGCTTGAACTTGCTTACAAAACCAAACCGTCTTCAGCTATTAGTCTCTGACGTCTTTGCTCTCATCAAACTAACGACTTATAAGCAAAAGGTCAAAATCAGTGGGAGCGGCTGCTGCTTCAACGTCTACCACGGCCTACGGGAGCCTTCCGTCGCCGCCGCTACTTCAGCGGCTGTGATCAGCTAGCCCGTCTAGGCCTGGTTGCCAAGGGCACATTGCATAAATTTTCGCAGCCGATAATCGCATCCCAATATGGGAAGGCGTTGTGGCTCTTAGAGTCTAATACGGACCCGTGGCCGAAAAGCTACAAGCTGCGCAACCGCTAAGATCTACCAAACACAGCCTTATAGGTATTACATCCTAATGAATTGTATGGCAAATGCACAGGCCCTCCGCAAGCCAATCGTACCTTAACGTCAAGGAAGAAGGTGGCTTGCATCGGCCTAACTACAATAATCCCTGAGAGTTGTATTCAGGTCTGACTGGAGTTAAGCTTTACCCGTCCCGCTTAGCGTGCCCAGCCCTACAGTCATCTTGAGGCTCTTCTAAGACACCCCAAAGATGCGGGTTCCAAATGGATATCCCAAGTCCACGACCCAGTCGGGTGGGCAGCGCGGGATGGCGGGGGCCACAGCTGATTCTCGTTTATCTTGGCGCCATATCGAACCGACCTGCTACACGGCAGACGCGGACTATGGCGACGAATGGGAAGCGGAGTCGGACCCCTGCAGAGTAAGCGGGCGCCGGCATCGGAATCGTGTTCGCCCGGCTTATGCCGCATCGCTGGTCGAAGATTTGGCCTCTGACTCGAAGACTCTTACCCTCCCTTCGAGGTAGACAAGGCAGTCTGACGGCGGTGGCGCGGTAGCCGTGTACTGTACTCGCTACAAGAGGAGATGGAATATTACACAACTCCTTTGAATGGGTGCCATGGACAGACATCCGGGCTACGTCTGTGCCCTGCTGATCCTGTATTGCCCGACTGATCTATCAGCGACAATTACGAAGGCTTATCCGACGAAGAGCGAAGTGGCAGTACGCCAACAGCTAAGTGTGGATCACCAATCGCCATAAACTGCCCAATCAGATAGTATAAAATCCCTTGGAGTTCCTTTTCTAGGTAACGCGATAACACGAACCGCCACAAACTGTTACTACTGCTGTTACTACGCCCCTCATCGGATACATCGATACGAAAGGGGCACAAATATCATCAGCTTACTCATTGGGATCGGCATATTGAGAATCCATAGGGCTGTTCCTTGCTTGGCGTCAGTTTCGCCTGATTGCGTACAGCTTCCAGTGGTTTCCAAGACCCCGGATTTACGACACGCTGTTTCGGTGGCAATGTGCATAGATACGGCATACCTGATGCTTTCGGAATCATACGCCGATTGCTCGAATGCCATTCGGCGCATCTTTTGCTGACCATCCAATAGTGATCCGGCAAACCTCTCTTGGCAGCGTCGAATAGTGAAAAGGGGCATAACCATAGTCGGAACAATGCTGCCGAAAAATGCGTGGCAGTGAGCTGAAGCGAAGGGCATCCGTAGTCCAAGGGCTGCCGAGGCTCTGAATGCTGATGTCCAGTGTTTAGAAATGGGCTTACCGGTTCTGGGTTCGTGGAGTGATTATGGCATACAGAGCGGTTCCCTGCCCCCATTCTTGTCACCTTCCCTGTGACTAATAAGATGGTAAGTGTCTCGTGCTCGTGCCAAAATCAACGGTGACATTGAAAGATGACAGTTTCGCGATCTAAGCTCGAAACTAGCTTCTAGAGCAGCCTTGTATGGGTGCTAATCGGGCCGAGGATGTCATCCAACTCTAACTTTTGCCGGGCGCAAGTGGAACAAGCCTTCTGTTCCTTTTCCATGCGGGCCGTGGCACTGAGCATCGGGATGATTGTACAAGGTCCACTTTTGTGGGGTTCGCGGGCTCCCCGGACCTGGCAAGCTGAGTTGGGGAAGCCCCTCGTTCGTCTGCGGAAAATTTCAGCTTTTCAGCGAAGTTTAGGATCGTATTGAAATTGTGCATTGCTGGGAAGCAGCCAGGGCGAACGCGAATGCATCTAAAGACGGCAACTCACTACGTAACCGAGCTTTCTTATCATCGTCCAGTGTCGGGCTCCGATCCTTCAAACCACTTGCGGACGGGCCCCCCTGGGGAATGCCACCCGCATCCTTGATCTGGGCCCGCAAGGAAAGCCGCTGCCTAAAGGCAAGGATTCCGGATTTGGGATGTCGAGCTTCTTGCATACGTAGGGGTGCTGCGTCGGACGCGTCTGTGCTCCGCAGCAAATATTCAACCAAGGCCTTGCTGACGGGCCCTATGGCGTTTTGCATGGTGCACTCTCGATGACCTGGGCGCCCACCTCGCTGAGATAGCAGCTGCCAACCTCTCCTCGGCTACGAGCTACCCTGAGCGCGTCCATGGTCTCTGCCGGGACACTCTCGTCGATCCGGGACGGGGCGAAAACGTCAATCTCCTTCAAGCCCGCCTGCAGAACGATGCACTGCTCGGTACTCTGGCTGGTCTGGCGGTACTGGTTCCTCTGAATGAGATCGCTGCTAACGCGCCGCCAGACTGATAGTGTGACTTCGTTTGAGGCTTTGGGCTATCTCGGAAGCTGTCGCAAAAGCGACGCCGCTATTGCAAGCTAGCAATAGCGTTATATAATAGTCAATTCTTAACTACGACAGAAGCCGTAAAGTGGAATAGCGAGCAGTCGGCTTCAGCATGCCCTGAAATGGCTCCCTGGACAAGGTCGCAGCTCTTGCAGCGAATGGGGCCCCCATGGCGTCGAATGCCTGCCCATCCAGTTCTTGGATGGGATGTTAAGTCGTGTTCAAAAGGCTAGAGATACTCTGGCTACGGGAGTTCAGAAGTATCCGGGGAGGACGGGGCTCGCGTGGACCATTGACTTTTCCGTTAAGAATATTGCTTGACTGGGGCAGAGTAACCATGTCTTCTAATTTTCTAAATTGCAGGCGTACCAACGGGGCACACGAGTTTGAAGCGGACGCTTAGGTTGTGTGTACGCGAACGTTGAAAAGAGGCTGCACTTCGTTGGTCTGTCTGATGAATGTATTGAAGCTCGATACAGTAAAATCGGCGGTAAGGAAGGTGATAATGAGAATATGCGACTAGTACGTCCCTGCATGCTATATATATGAGGTGTTAAGGGGAAAAATGCAACCGTTAGTAAGGCTTATATGTTTCACAAACGACTTTAGGTCTCTGGCCTTGATCTTTATTAATCGAAGGATTGAACTGTAAAATCGGCAGCGGAGAGTAATGGGAAGGTTGTAAGGAGACATGAGGGTCAATAATGCTCACGCCACTAGGCCATCGGCGATGGACAATGCACTCGTGTATACGGAAGCAGCACGCCATGAATCAAGTACCAGAAAAAGAACAATTAGATAAAAACTATCGGTTCGGTTTTCAACACCGGATCTACGACAGTTATAAAATGCCAACCTATGAGGATAATGCTTCGTAATTTTAAGTTGTCCGGTCTGGTAAGTCCTGATTGCTCCTGAAACAGGGGCATCCAGGCAGCGCGGTGGATCAACCTTTATTGGAGGAAGTTTTACAATTATATGAGAAATAAGAACTCCTGTTTAGTTTTGACTCTATGTTATAACTAGTACTACGCGTCGTTCTCCTGTCTCACGGAAGACGACATTCGACAATGCCCACTTGCGTGCGACATTCCCAAACCCGAACAAGCCGCAACCCCGCGGCCTCAACAATACGACGGAACTGAGCTGGCGTGCGCTCGATCCCGTTGATCAGCCCCATAAGTGCAACATCTCGCTGATGGCTGAACCGCACATAGTTCCCATAGTTTGCAAGCAACGGCTCAGGCGCCGACCTGAGCTCAGGTGAGCCCAGTGTCGTGTTCATAACCTGGTCAGCGATCAGGACTCGCGACTGGGGACCCATGGCAGCTCGTAGGTTGCTTAGGATGGAAATGCAATAGCTGTCAGACCAATCGTGGCTAGCCGTGAAGATTTCTGTCAGTATCTGAACTTCCATGAGAGATTGGATCACTCACATCACATTCCTCACAAAGTACACGTCGGCATTTTTGACCGGGTTGGTTTGGAAGAAGTCATGTGGAACAAAATCCACCTTGCCACCATTAAACGCATTCGGGTTTTCGCGCTTCCACATAGGTTTTGCTTTTTCGATCACAGCCTGTCTATCCTGGAGAACGAGGTGAAGGTCAGGATACAGGCGTGATAGCTGCAGAAGGAACCCCCCTGGAACAGACCCTTGTTAGTCTTTAACTGTTGAGACAAGGAAAGCGCAGGAGACAAGCGATAAAACGGGAGGGAGTCAGGCTGCATGGGAACTTAGCCTACCCTGTCCTCCGCCCACGTCGACAACCGTGGCATTCCCGAGCTCCCCCCAAGGGTAATCGAACACATGGGGGGTAGAATGGACTCTGCCGCCCCCAACCATGGCGAGGCCCATGATCTCTAGTCCTGGACGGGGAACCATCTCGTCATTCCCGTTTACCTTCCCATGGTCAACTTGGCCATCATTACCGGTGAGGCTGTGTGGGTACCCCCTTGAGGATATAGCTCCAATCTGCGACTTGGGGATCTTCTCCTCCAGCCACTCCCAGCGAGGCTTGGATGTGCCGACCGCCAAGTTGAAGGCGGTTTCGTTCACCTTGTAGCTCGGCCCGATGACAGGATCCTTCAAAGACATTGGCAGGTAGTCCATGGTCGAGAAGATATCGCCAGCGCTGTAGGCTTTAGTTCATTGCTCGAAAGCTAGGGTGGCATGACTTACAAGTTCATGATGTACGCCCTTAGCGTCTCATTGTTGACTAATTTACGAGAGACAGAATTGTTGGCGAATGTATCTGGGCTGACTTCGCGAAATATATGTTGCGACGTCAGGAGACGAAGAATGCGGGCTGCAGCGTTAGTAAACTCCAGCTACGGATCTGGAAGAGGGCTGGCTCCGAACTTACAGAGCTTCTCAACCTCGATGCCAATGGTCTTTGCTAATTCCTGCACACGGAGCTGGCTATCGCGTGCATCTTCAAGGAGATCGGCGATCCTATGTTCCGCTGCGATGTGCAAGGCGCGACTCTCGACGTACTGCGTAGAAAAGTTCAAGAGACGGAGGGAGGGGTCGCAGACGAGCTCCTCGATACTGCCGGCTGCGGCGGCGAGGATCCGCTGAGCGTCATACAAGCGATGACTCGGCAGCTGGATGCTGTCAATGGTGTCAGGGGGTGTAGTTTCCCCCTTAGTCCACTCAGTGATAACGGTTTCGGTAGCCGAGGTAACAAGGCTCGCCAACTGGCGTAGCTTCTCAATATCTGCTGCACGTTGCGAGGCTGACATCTTTGGCAAGCTTGTCTTACGCCACACTAGATAGGCTTGGTGAGGTTTTCGAGGGCCAAGGGTCTGTGATATGACTTATTGCTACACTCAGTGATCTACAACTGATGCACGGCGTATAATCCACGAGACGCTCAGGAGCTCCTCTTTCATCCGCTTAGGCCAACTATATTATTCTATAGTCCATTGGGGGATAATGTGTCGATGCACTATACTCTGTTCTACGTACCGTATTCATGCCCTAAACCCCGAGTATGTCTCACATATCGGGCGTCCAACGCTTTAACCACGGGCCGGAGTATAGGGTATTCCGAGCACCGGTTGGAAAAGCCACCAACATCCTCAACTACCGTTATGACCTACTTCTCGCGCAAAATCTGTGCGGCCGCTCTGTCATGCAACAAGCGCAGGTAAGGTGGCCACGTGACAAGCGCATCTTGAGCCTGCGTGCTGACATAACTTGAGATGTAACCTGCAGTTTAGCTGTAGAAGGCTTGAAGCTGAATTAAGCAGGTGCGCAAATTTATGTGGGGAGCGCAGAGACTCACCGCTCAAAGACGACCGCGTCTACGCTCCCAGTCGAGTTGTCTTGGCTCCTGCACAAAGTGAACTTCAAGCAGCCTGGGGCCGAGCGCTGAACAAGATCCGCGAATGTGCGGTAGATGTCGAGGCCTGCATCCCACGGCCAAGGGGCAGCTGGGAGGAGCAAGGTCTGGACAAAGGTTCCGATCTCGCCATGGTTCCAGTTGTAACGGATGACCAGTGTAACGGATGACCAAACTTCCGAGATAGCGGCGGGTGGTGTGATGATTTGCCCTCCGTAGGCCGGGTAGATGCATCGTGCCAGATCGCATCGCTTACCTGTTTTACCGCCTTCGGCATCGGTTGCACAATTGATCTGGGCGCCGTCTTACCAGACGGATATATGCAGACGCCCGCCGCTAGTGGGAGTTTCCGGCATCTCACAATGCGGCCGTTACACATCCTTGTAGAGCAGAGTGCCGCCAATTCCTTAGGGGATGAGTGGGGTATATGCAGTCCTGAAGCTAATCGGACTTGCTAAGCACATATAATCCCGATCTTACACTCTTAGCTCCCGCGTCGGATTTCAGGTTACGCCACAGTCCCGTATCAGCGACAGAGCCCGTCAATCTGTGACATTACGTTTTAGTACCTTAGTCAATGAGAAGACCCTGTCCCGTGACTAGACAGCATAAGCGGGCTGGCTAAGACACGCTGAAGCGACCTCGATTATACCGGCAAATCATTAGCATTAGGGAGAGGCGATGCTCAGCGACTGGTGAAGATTCCTCGGTTCAGCATGTGCCAAGCGTCGGATGCCTAAGAGTCATGCAGAAGAACATGATTGGCTGACGATTTATATGAGCCAATAATCAATGGAAATCCTACAGATTCACGGAGTGTCTGCTCTATGGACGGCAAGACATATATCATTTTGATAATGGCGAGAGTGGAGTCAGCATAGGCAGGTTCCAATACAAAGTAGGGCCTTGCACATCAGATTCAGGAATTTTGAGTGCGAATTTGATGTGAACGATCAACCTGTTCCGCAGCATCTAAAAAAAGGACATGTCTATACACAGTAGTGCTATCACGGTGGCAATGCCTGGGTAGAACTCTCGCACATGGATCAGACCGCTACCTAATTCTAACTTTAACGATACTAATCACATGGTTAATTACGTTGTGTTGGGATACAGCCCGTAGTTTCTTATCGGCCTTGTAGAATCAGGTATCTAGCTGTCCTATACTTATTTGATCAGCATGGAGTGGTCTGACACTTATGGGCTTCAACTTCTCCTATATTGGCCACCCCATTTCTGCCCTGGAAGAGTCAAGTCACACAGGACACGGCCGGTTGCTTAGAAGCGCCTGCATGACTCACGGGAAGTGAGCGAAGTGAGTGACTTCTGCCACCGACGTTCCATCACTGTTGGCGCAAGAACCTCAACCCCTGATTAGGTGTCGCAACTCGCAAATCCTGGGTTGGCGGACAGTAAGGAAGCGTACCGTTGGGTAGTTGTGGGCGCTTTCGTGCATACTTTTTCATTCCAGCGATAGCTTGGCTGTGGCTGCGGCGTAGGCCTTGGCTCTCTTCTTTCCAAAGAGAATCCAATGTAGGGAGTTGAAAAGTTCGATCCATGCACAGAGGCTGTGGGTGCTGCAGCGAGCTGAGAGACGCCGTTGAAATATTCGTAGGAATACGTTGGTGGCGGCGCCACCCACTGTACAGGTCGCAGGGTATTTTCAGTTAGTTACCTCCATCCGCCCATTATTTCCCAAATACGGTTACGATGTGGCTCCCCATATAATTTGTATGGGATATAACATCAGAGCAATATCATCAAGAACAATAAATTTTCGCAAGCTTTACCACTTTCTATTCTATGATAACTAACTCGATTTAAACGCAGTTAAAGCCATTTACGCGTTTTCCTAATGGACATTGAAGCCCAGCTTATATATGTCACGAAATAACGCCTTTAGCTTCCCTCGCCGCTGTCTGAAGCTGCCGAACTCTTTCAATAAGTGGGATAGATGAAGGGCTGCGTTGAGAGTGGTAGGAAACAGCATATGAACTGACGGACGTATTTTGCATACAAAATGTATGGGAGTATACATACTAGCTGTTTAGGGAATGTTGCGGGGCGGTGGCGGTAACTAACTGAAATATCCCTGCGACCTGTACATGTCCACTCGTCTCTAGCAAGACCGTTTATTCGAGGCTTCGCAGGATCCACTGTGCATTCAAGGGAAACTAGGGTCGGATGCTGAACCGCGCAGGACGCCAAGGGACGAGGCGTTGTGGTATCAACGGCTCCCGGCTGATGTTATTTGGCATTAGCTCATCTTACTAGTTGCTAGATGTGCATGAGGTCTACCATCACCTTCGGGTATTTTTGCGAGCCTGGGATGAGGGTGCATCCTTACCAGCTGCATTGCCAAGCCTTTTCCAGGTAACTATGTTGACCTCGACCCAGCTTCTTGGCAGCCTTTCGGGACCGGGGGTGACGTGACGCCTGCTCGTCGAGGACTTGTGTGATTCGTCAGGTGGGAGGGATGAGGAGACCTTGGCAAGTTATTAGGTGGTTTGAGGTTCTGCGAGGAAGATCGAAGAACCGAAAAGTAGTCAGATATGGTTCTTATTTGGAATTTGACTCGTCACTTTGTACACTTTTGAGGCTGACCACTTTATAAGCTGGTATACACCACTGCGGGCGCGTGCCGAGAGTAGGGCTGTCCTTGTAGCATCAATTCCTCCGAAGGATGACTCGGATCCTATACATGATGGCCATTGCCATTGGAAAAAAACATGCACATTTCGTATAGATCCAGTCAGCTATGGTAACGATTCGTTCAAAGGCGATTTTAGATAGAGTTGTGCTGTTCGTACATTATTTTTTTGGAAGGGAGCTATGTCCTCGGGTGCCAACTAGGCATAACAGTAAGCGGAAGCGCTTACAGCGCTAACCTTATTCGGAAGGAGGTCCACTTTGGGCTCGATATATGGAAGGAACAGGGCAACAATGCGATTGCAGCAATTATTGTCAGATACAGAGGACATCAGTTATGTTGTTATATTAGGCTAACTCCGTGTACTGTGGATACGTTCAACTTCTTGGTAATTTAGCAACGGAACATATGTATACCGATCAATAAATAACTTTTCCGTTTATGAAATACGTTACGTACTTTCTAAATAATTAATAAATCTTTTTAACGCTTTAAAATATTTACAACGTTGATAATTATAATTTTTTTTAAATTATGATTATTTATTTTTAAATTTTCTTTTCGATAATTAAAACCTGTTAATAAATGAACTTTTTATTTTAAAAATTTTAGAATTTTTTTTCCGTCGGGTTTAAATTTTTATAATATTTATTAATTTTAATTATTTTTTAAAATATTTATAAGGTTGTTATAATAACGTTTAAATTAATTTATTAATTAATTTATTACTTATAAACGTATAACGTTTTATATTACCTTACTAAATGCACCACCTTAGCGGATAACTTTTAATATGTTTTAATTATCTAACTTTAATTATTTATTTTTTAATTTTAATAATATAAACGGCTTACAAAAACCATATAAATAAACTTAATTATTTAGGTTAAAAAATGAAATCTAAATTTTAATTATGCGATATTTAATTTTATATATAAAATACCTTAATTTACTTTAAATAAATAATATTACGGCAAATTTTCCCGAATTAATATTATCCGAAATTTGCGAAAATTAAAGCTAACCGAAAAAAAAATTTAATTATGAACCAAATTTTAATTTAAATATACAAATATTTCTTATCCGGCTTTAATATATTAAAAATATAGCTAATATATTACTGGCTTAATATATTACAAAATACGTTGAAATTAATTAAACGTTAAAATTTATTAAACGGTAAAAAAAAAACCTTAAACGCGTTTAAATGGAAAAATTAATTATAAACAGGTTTCATCTGAAAATTTAAAAATATTTTATAAATAATTCGAACTTATTCGGATTATAATTATAAAAATGTAATATTGTAGAAAAAATTTTTTTTTTTAAAAAAAAAAAGGAATTTATAGTTTCGACGAAACTAAATTTTTAATAAAGCTTTTTATAATAACGGGCATAATAATTATTAATGCGAAAAAATATAAAAAATATAAATAAACGTAATAAAAAAATTAAAATAAAGTTATAATTATTTAAATTAATAATTTTAAAGTTAAGTTATATCGTTATTTAATATTATAATAAAAATAATTACTTTAAATTTTGATACCGTAATAATCTATTATTAATAACCGGTTAAAAATTTACATAAAGTAATAATAATTGGATAATACATAAATTAAATTGAAAATAAATTAACCATTTTAATAAATATACTCGAACGTATATAAAAGATTCGAAATAAATTTTTTTTTTAACGGTTACGAAAACCATTATTCGATAAAATTCGAAAAATATTAGGTTAATAATAATATTATTACGTTTTATATATCAGCGTACTTTTGCTATTGGTTTTAATCTTTTAATATATTTTGGTCTTTTATTTTAAAACGCGTTTATTTACCGTATATCGAAAACTTAATACGACGCTATTATACCTATATTATCAAAAAAAGAAAAAAAAAAATTTCGTCGGCTTTTACGATACGTCTTAAGTTATTATAACGTCCGATAATATTAAATTTAAATTCGTAAAAATTAATTTAATTTTATTTAAATTTGGTAATGTTTTTTCCGAATCAATCTTTTAAATTATATTTACTTTAACCGTTCTTTTATTAACTTTTACCGGTTTTAATTTATTGTTTACAAAAATCTTTAAAAATGTCCATAAAGCAATAAAATAAAAACGATATCTATAAAAAAATTAGGAATTATTAGGAGAATTCTTTAATAAAAACATTCGTATCGGTTAATTTTATAACAAAAGATTATATATTATTATTATATAAAGTTGCTTTTTCCTCGAAAAAAGACGTTTAATTATATAAAACGAATTATATTCTAAGTAAACCTTTTTTAAAAAAAATATTTATTATATAAAAAGGATAAACTTTTTTATTTTAAAAAGAAAAAAGTGGTAAAAAAATGTAATTAATAATAATTGAAAAAAGTTATCTTAAAAGAATTAAATTAAAAAACGAAAATGTAACGTTTACGGTAAGTTCGGATATAATGCGCGTACTAATTAAAAAGTTGTAAATATATTTAACGAAGAAAATTCCGATTAATTTAAATTAATGCGATATATTATTATTAAATTCTTTAAATTTGTTGCTGCGGAATGCCAAAAACTATCCGGTGAGGTGGTATACCCGGTAAGGTAATGTAGATCGTTAAATTATTTTAATTGAATTTTTTAAATGATTTTTTCGTTATTAATAATTATATGTATTTATATACCGGACCTTTATTTTTAAAAAGATAATGTCGGCGTTAATTAAATAAAATTTAAATAAGGTTTTTTTTATAATTTATATAAAAAATAATTAGTATATTTTTGTTAGTAGTCATAGCAATCGAATGTAGGAATCTGGCGTAATTGCTCCGGGTTGATTCTCTAAGTTCTAGGAAAGGACAAATCTAGTCCGTGGGCAATCGCCTTTATATATACAATTGGGTGACAAAGGATCATCAGTGGACAAAGGCTGTCCCAGGCAGCATTTTACTGCCTAGCTTGAACAAAGCCCACCAGCCGGCAGTACCTGAAAGCACTAATTGCCGGTACGCCCTTTTGCGTTAAATAATTACGGCTGGAAAATTCGAAAAGTTCAAAATTAAATTTAAAAATAATTAATCTATATAAAAATTAAACTTCAGTTTTTATATTATATTCGAATATTCTTTTATTTTTTAAATATCTTTTTAAGTTTTGAAGTTCGTACGAATTATTTAATAGTCGTTTTATTAAATAATTTCGTAAACCTGTTAATAAAATTATTTTTATTTTTTACGTATTAAAAGTTGATATATTTTATTAAACTTCTTTTCCTATGTAATATTAATTAATATTAAAATAAAGCTTTTTTATAATATTTATATTATGTTTTAAAATAAAAATAAATTATTTAAATATAAATTTTAATTTTATTAAAAAAATCTTAGTTCTTATCGTTTTTATTATAACCGTTTTAATATTTATATATTTCACCTTTATATTATTTTTTAATAATGCCTTATAATTTTTAAATTTAAATTATAAGCGTTTTACTTATAAAAAATACGTATCTTATATTAAACTTTATTAATTCCTAATTATCCGTAAAACTTAAATTTATTATTTCGAATAACTTTAAATTAATATATTTTTAATCTGGTTAATTTTATTTTAATTTTCGATATTAAAAAAACAAATTTATTATACCGTTTAAATAACGTAATAAATTTTAATATATTTAAATTATTTAAGTAATAAATTATTTATAAACCTCATCTAAATCAAAATTATAAACGTTATATTTTTTTTATTAATATAATGTAAAAACTTAAAATTTTTTCTTAAATTCGTATATTTAAAATTTCTTTTTCTAAATTTAATTTTATATTTACTAACGTATTTTAAATAATTTTGAAAAAAATAATATATGTTTCTTTCGTATTTTATTTAATTAACTAATTATAATAACTTTTTGATATATTATTATTAATTTAATCTAACGTCGTTAATTAATAAAAAAGCTTATAATATATATATTTAAATATTAATTTCCGGGTTTTAAATTTTTAATAAAAACGTTCTTAATAATCCATTTAATAACGTTTTTAAATTATTATTTATTTATTTCAAAAAATAGGAAATTATTAACCTATAAAGCGATAACGTACCCGGTTTTAAACTTATAATAAATCGCATTATTCAAAATTAATAAGTTAAAGTTTAATTGTGCAAATCTCTTTTTAACTCTATTTTACCAAGTAATTCCGGCCTATTTCAAACCGTATAAAAGCTTTATTAACTTAATAACTTTTAAAAAAAAATAACGATACGTTTTCTAATTCTTTAAGTACGTATCGAAATATTCCTTTGATATAAGAAATTATTTTGTATAAATAACTTTTTTTAACTTGCCGTTTAAATACGTAATAATAAAATTAATCTAGAATATATACCAGCTAAAATAAATAATTAAGGCTATTAATATACTTTAATATATAATATTTATTATATATATTACAGTTTTATTATAATTAATTCCTTTTCGTTGTATAAAATTCTTTTATATAAAGACGAGTCTTATATTTATTTAACCTCTATAATTTTATATTTCTTTTTTAATATTTATTTAATATTAATAAAATATGCAAAAACTTTCAAAAAGAATATAAATTTAAAGGTTTTACGCAGAAAGCTTTTCTTAATTTCCGTAGAATTTATTTTAAGCTATAGTTTTCGTTTTAAGCTTTTTATAACTTTCTTTAAGAATAGGGCGTTATTCGTTATTATAAATAGCTTATAAATAATAAATAATTTATTTTAACTAGTATTTTCTTAATTTTTAAACACATTATCGTATTTAACTTTTTATATATTAATTATTTGTTAATATTTATAAAATATTTCGGATAACTTAATCGGCGTTTCAGTAATCTTTAAAAAGTCGTTATCGTTGATATTTAAAACGAAATAACAATATTTAAATTCTTATCGCTTTTTTCATCTTTTTAAATTAAAGTTAACTTTAATTTGCGTATTAGCTTAAAGCTTTTATTTAAAATCTTTAAAATATATAACTTAAAAAGTCTCCTTTTCGGGCATTCTTTTTTACGTTTAATTTATTTAATTTCTTAATCCGTATCGTTTTTAAATTCTTTTTTTAATATCCTTCTTTTTTTAACGGTATATTAATCGCTTTTTTACGGGTTATAGAAATAATCGATTTATATTTTTAAAGTTGAAACGTTTTCTTAACTTTTAAAAGTTTTTATAATTATAATATATAATATTATATATAATTTACCGCCTTTTAATAAATATATCTTACATTTATATATACTTTAATTAAATAATAAAATATTTTTTATTTTATAAACTTTTAACTTTTTTACTTCAATTCTATAATTCCTATTAATTAAGATTATATATTTATTACTAAAAATCCGAAAATGTTTATTATTAACTTTATATAATTTATTAAATTTAAACACGTTTTTAAAGTATTCGATTAATATTATATTTTTAATTTTTAATTATCTAATTATGTTAATTATATACGTTATAACTTTTGTTATTAAATTTTAAAAATATATCGTGATTTTTATTTAAATTAAAATTATAAGAATTTCGTTTATAAAAATTCGATATTCTTTTCTGTAATTCCGTTAAAATAATAATTATAAAAGTTAAAAATTATTAATTTAATACTTCTAATTACGCAAAATCTTTCGATTATGTCTATACCGAATTTTCTATTACCGTTTAAATCTTAAATTTGTACTTTTTTATTTTTAATTATCTTTAAATGCTTAATTATTTATATAATATAAACGTCTAAACTTTATTCTATTTCGCTTTTGGTTTTAAACGAATAATATTTTTATAACATAATAAATTATTTATAATAAAACCGAAATAATTATGATTTTTAATATTAATAAATTTAATTAAACCTATATTATATTAAATAATTTCTCTTACGTATTATATCTGTCGTTAAGTATTTATAAATAACATTTTCCATATTTCTTTTCGTTATACGTTATATAAAGGAACGTTTTTATTTCTTTAAGGTCTAACTTTATCCCTGTAAAGCTTTTAATAATTTAAATCAATTACTTTATATTAAGGTAGTAAAAACTGTGGTATTAAAAAATATTTTTTTATTATTATCTCGTCCGTTATGCAAACTTTTCTATCTTTAAAAATATTAACGAACATTCCTTTTAAGTTACCGTTATTATTTTTAAAAATATCTTTTTTAATACGTATTTTTATTAATTATTTTTATCATTTATATATTCTAGTACCTTAATAATAAGCTTCGGTTTTCTATAAAGTTATAAAAAAAAGCCTTTTTAAAGTACGTTCATTATTATTAACTGGAACGTATTAAGATTTATCAAAATGTTCCTATTTAAATAATTTTCCCCTTTATAATATATTTTTTTAAAGTATATTTCAAAAGAAAAGTTGATAATATATAACGTATACGTTATTATAATCTCGTTATTTTCTTTACGACAAGGCCATTTTATTATTTTAACGAGAGTAATAATTATAAATCCTGTATTTGGTATAATATTAAAAGTGGTGTTAAATGCACCTTAGTTTTTCTAGGCTTGGCACACCTCAGTTTTTTAATACAGCTGTTAACGGCCCTTAAAATTCCTGACGTCTCGATATATAACTAGAATTCAAGCTATTAAAGGTAAATTAAGCTATAACAACGCATTTTCTCACTTCGGACCTTATTAATATATAATTATTGATATATTAATTAATTGTTCTAAATAATACGAAACTATATACCTTACTTTTATTATCAAAAAACGTAGCGTTATTAAGATATTCGTGTGTATATTTATATATGTATCCTTGTATGTACCTTTATTTTTTAGGATGTGCTAGTTGCGAATGGCAACCCCTATTATTTCGCAACAATACTTCTACCCTTTTCGCGTTATAATTTTACTTATATATAACTTAACCGAAGAAAACTGGAAAAATCAAGTAAGTTTGGATATGGATTAACGGGCCTTAAAGGCCTCAAAATATAAGTCCCGACTTTATTAAATAACGTAATTATTGAATTATTATAGAGAATATAAGAACTATTAAAAGATGACGGGAAATAATAACGGAGCGTTGCCAATTAATAGGAAAAACTAAGGTGCGTTTAACATCACCTAATATTAATACCTTTTAATTTAATATTTCATACCGTATTTTTCTCGAAATCTAAAATAGTATTTATAATATTAACGTTCGTTTTTAAATTTTAAAGTAATTTATTTTTATCGTTTTCCTTAAATAAATAAACGTGTAAAAATATAATGCTTTTAAGGATAACTGTTTTATAACGTTTAACTGCTATAATTTTAAAACATTTAGCTGTTATAGCTATTTTTTTAAAGCGTCTTGCCAAAGTTATTTAATACGGTCGCTTTAATACTTTCGATTATTAAAACTTTAAGGCAATCAGTTACTAAAGCTTTAAGGCAGTCGGCCTTTCTGGTTTTAGGCCTGTTATCCTTTATAATAGTTGCTTCCGGGCTATTAGCCCTTTAAAGCGTTTTATTATACTATTATATAAGGTCCTAAAATTATTATCTATTAATATAAGCGGTAAATATTCCTTTATTAAAACGGTACAAATTTTCTAAATCTTTAAAGATAAATTACTTTTTAACCTGTTTACCGTTACGGATATTACGAAAGTTATTGCGTTAGTTGTTATTATTCTCTTAACGTTAACCTTGCTTTCTTCTTTCCTTTATTATTTTTTTTCCTTTGTAACTTAAAGTAATACTTCGTTAAGTATCCGTACTTGTTATAATTAAACCAAAATAACTTTTCGTTTTTATTTTATATAAGCTTATTATTTTAAAAAACTATTATTATTTCTTTTACCTTTATTCCTTTTAAAGTTATAAAATTTCCCCTTTTTTTATCGTTAATACGGTTATAAAACTTATTATTAAAATCGTTAATTAATTGTTAAAAAAGTAATAAGTTTATCTAAGCATTAATTATATCGTTTTGTATCAGTTATTAACGTAGTTTTTTACAGCAGTAAAAAGCATTATAATATACTTCTTAATCTTAAACTTTATAATGTAACCTTTTATTTTTTAAAATAACTTCTAAAACTTAATAATAAACTGCATAAAATTTCCTTTATCGTATATAATCTTATTAAATTCCTTTTAAAGTAACTTTTGCCGAGCCTTACCTATCGTTATATAAAATTTCTGTAAAGTTCTTAATATTTTTATTCCCTTTTTAATAGCTGCAATTAACTTTAAAAACATCTTTTTCAAGTTTAATAATAACCTTTGCTAAACGTAATTAATTAATTTACTTTAACTTTATACCGTTTTTATAACTAATTTCTTCCAGTATAAAATTAAAAAGAGTTACTTTAAAGCTTTTAATTAACTTAACCTAACAAATAATTTTTCTTACCTAAAAAAAATTGAAATACTTTTAACGAAGTTTCGAATCGTTATTAAATCTTTTAAAATCCTTTTTCCGTTTTTTAAACGGATACCTAATTCGTTAAAACTGTTCGAATTACTGAAGCTAAATAAACTATTAAAGAAACTATAATATCCTTTCCGTCGTTTTGAGGGATCTCCTGATAAATTTTAAAAAAAAAGAAAAATAAAAGATTATTTAAATTATTAAAATCTTCACGTATCATTTCCTAGTGGGGTTTTTCTTTTAAATGACTTAGATAACTTTACCTTTTTCTTTTCGCTTTTCTCCTTTTAGGGGAATTGGATTTTTTAATAAACTACTTTTTAAACTTCGTTTCGCCATTTTTTAAAAGGAAAACTTTTTCTATATCGTTTTTTAATACGATAAATACTTCCTTAAAGCTCCTTGTCTTAATTTTAAACGAAACGCTTTACGATACCTTTAATTATATACTTATATTACGTAAACCTTTGAAGCTTTACGTTTTATATTAAAACGTATATAATAATTATATTATTATATTATTTATTTATTTTATTATATTATTATATTCTTCGTTTTAAAACTTTCATTTTTTAATATTATTTTTAACCTATTAATATCTTTCTTTTTACGCTTTAATATTATATTTCATACCATTTATATTATTACTTCGGGATATATAAAACCTATTTAAATCGGTTTCGGATTATTATTTTTAAATAAAAGTTTTTAACGGTTATCAAAATAATAAAACGTTTTCTACTAAAAATATTTCGTATTTGTGTTTTCTCTTATTAAACAATTCTTCGTTTTAAAAAACCTCTTAATCGGAAAAAGATAAAAAAAAAAAGGGGTTTTCGTTTATATACTTACTTGCTATCGTAAAGTACTACTCAACTCTTTCCTAAATCGTTAATTAGACAACTTTTGTTAAGTCTCGTACTTCTTTATATTAACTTAACTTTTTAAACTGCAATTAACTATTTCGTATAACGTACTAAGTTATCAATTAACCAAAAGATATTACTATATTAACAGTTATAATAATCTAATGCAAAAACCTGGCGTAATTGCTCTAGGTTAATTCTTTAAGTTTTAAAAAAGGACAAATCTAATCCGTAAATAATCGCCCTTATATATACGATTAAGTGACAAAGGATTATCAGTGGACAAAGACTGTTCCAGGCAGCATTCTGCTACCTAGCCTGAATAAAGCCCACCAGCCGGCAGCACCTGAAAGCACCAGTTGTCGACAATTTGATTTATTTATTTATTATTTATTATTTATTATTTATTTTAAAACAATTTTATAACGTATATTTAATTGTTTTTCGATTAATTATATTATTTATAAAAAAAGTATTATTTTAAATATCTACTAAATCCTTGCCGCCGAAATATAATATCAACGTTTTAATATCGATTGAATATAATTTAATTTAATTTACTATTTTATAATAAATATTATTAAAATTCAAAATAAATCGTATATATTTAAATATAGTAAATAATATATGAGATCACGCATTACTTATAACGTATAAAATATAACTAACTTTTTTTAATATTTATTAATAAAAATTTAAAGAAATTATTTTAAAATTTAATACTAGTTCTTCTTTGTATTATAAAAATTTTTAAAAAATTATTTAAACTTTTTTCACAAATTAAATCAAGCATTTTATTTATAAAATTGGGTTAAAATGATTAGTTTCCTTTATTTAATTTATTTTTCAACACTTTGATATTAAAAAATATTTTAAACTTTTATTTTTTTATATAAATATAACGTACTACATAATTAAACGGACCAAACCAGTAAACGGAATAAAATTTTATATCTTATAACAATTAATCTAAATTATTTAATTATAACATTTTAAATCGATTTTAATAATCGAATACTTTTTTGCTAATTATTTTTATCACTTTTAAATAAATATATATATTATATTAAAGCTTATTACAAACGTTATATTATTATTTCTTCCGGTTAACCCGTCTGTAACCGATTATCTTTAGTAATTATTAATAATAACCCTTTGCCATAACTTTTCTACTGGCTAAAAAAACTTATATATTTTATATAGCAAGTATTTATCTTCTTAAAAAACATTTGTTTTAATCCTAGAATTATATATTATATAAATTTCGAATTATTGCGAAATGGAACCCGATACGCTTTATAATACGCCCTATTATACGTTCTGCGAAACGTTTTATACGGACTCTTTATACCTTTTAACGCATTTTTAACGTACTTTTAACGGGTTTTATAATACGTTTTCCGACGTATATTTTCAATGTATTAAAGCCGGATAAAAGATGTTTATATATTGAGTTAAGAATTCGGTCGAAAATAATTTTTAATTGGTCCGCTTTAAGTCGTACGACATAGAAATAATATTAATTTAAAAATATTAAGAAATAGTTAATTACGGACGGCTTAAAAAGAAGGAATAGTAATATAACGTTTATACCAAGTTTTAATATAACACGTATATTTATTAAAAAGTAATAAATACGTTATATAAAAAGGATACGTTAATTTGAATTGATTTAATGTGTTGTGGTTAAGTTATTTGAATTAGTTGTTATAAGGCATGAGATTTTGGTCCGTTCACTGGTTTAGTCCGTTTAATGATGTAGCACGTTACCGTTCTACTATAATAATATTATTTATAAAAAAATAGATTTTGATAAATAAAGCAATAAAGTTTATCCAAAATAAGATTAAGTTTCGAATTTTTTAAAATCTTAATAAACTTTGTTTATTATAATATAAATAAAAATTTGAATTTTTTTATTACTTTTTTAAATAGAAATATTTTATTACGGTATAAATAATTTAAAAATACTTTTATATATATTTCGTAAAATAAATTTACGTTAACGAAAGCGTTTATAATAATATAATATTTAAACTTTAAGTTAAATTTTACTATAATGATGATTAAGGTTTAAAATGACTCTTTACCAAATATAAATATATATAAATTACGTTAAACGTTTTTAAGCTATTAAATGTTTTATATAATAAAACAAATTTTATATATTTATAATTAATTATATTTTTTAAATTATAAAAATATACTTATATATATTTT
>QJOA01000226.1:27070-90534 GCA_004155915.1 Monosporascus sp. CRB-9-2 | reverse complement strand
CCTTTGTTACCCAATCGTGTATGTAAGGGCGATTGCCCACGGACTAGATTTGTCCTTTTCTAGAACTTAGAGAACCAACACAGAGCAATTACGCCAGATTCCTGCATTCGATCACTGTGACTGCTGACAAGTAACATAAAATTGTGCCTATGCTAGGTGTTGTCGTCTAACACGATACTAGTTCTAAGCCTTTGAAGATCGGATTTTGCAGTGTCTATTCTAAAAATCTTTGTCCACAGGGATTGCATAGCCCATCTCTAAACGTCTAATAATCTCAACAACAGTCTCTCTACCTCTTTGACTTTTACGCGCAGCTCACTCGCTTGTTCCTTAACGCGGTTGTGCAGTTGCCCATTCGATAGCGTAGCCATCATCTCGCCCGTGAATAGAACAGTCGCTTCCTCCCCACACCTTTTGGATCCCTCCATCCCTTGTGCTTGAGATTCTGCCTGCCTGATAGCCATCAAGCTCAAATCAGGTGGCAGATTTAGAAGCCCCTCAGCCCTACCGAGAGAGTCAAGCATCATGGACACGGCCTTCTTGGCCCGCGCCGCGAGGTTCCAGGTCTCCCACAAGCATGTCGGCTGCAAATCGCCCAGGCGCCTACCGCGATACGCTTGTACATCTGCAATGGACGTTTCAGAGGCCCTTCTGGAGTCGTAATGCGAGGACACCCCATGCAGCTGTAGGAGATGTTCATGCAGGTAAGTGAAGACGGACGAGTAGATGCGCGTCAGTGTTACATAGCAAGACAGTGTGAGGAGCATGGTGGGCATGTCCAAGTGGATGGCAGAATCTGACGGTGACCCATCGCGGTGGTGGCCGTACTCGGATAGGATGGAGTAGAATTTCTGGGAGAGAAAAACAGCATCGCCAATTGGATAGTCATATAAATCGCCGTCGGAATCCTTTTTCAATCGATTTTCGTAGCTGGACATTATGCCTAGAAGTACAGTAAGGTCGCCCATGGGCCCCATACTCTTCGCTGCGAACATGTCCGCATCGATACCGGTATTGGATGCCCCTCTTGTGGTTTCTGATGGAGAAAATAGAAGACTCTGGATATCTAGATAATCAACAACGTCGAGGCTGTCGTCTGCCCTCGTACTTGCTGTAATGCTTTCTCCAAGCTCGGAGGTGATAGACCCGTCAGAATTGGCGGCACCACCAGCACTCCAGAGGAGCCTTGGAGGCTGCTGGAGAGGTTGGTCGGGGGGAAACAATTGGGAGAAAGAGTTATCAAGTTCCCATGGATCTGTAAATGTCACTCCCGATGCAGGCATGACACTCACCCGGCCGTTGGTCCGGCTCAGGGCGCTTAGCGCTGGCGGCGACCTAGGAGTAACGGCCGTGTCAACCCCGGAACTCTCTGAAGCGGATAGGCCGTTCAAAGCAAACGCGTTCATTCCCGGCAATGCATGCTTAATGGCCTCGGTCTCTTTCATGCCAGCGCTGGCTCTCATATACCGTTTCGCCCGCGATCGCCGGCTGAACACACACGTTTTCGGTGGCTTGGACCTTGTGCACCGCTGGCAGGGCGCTGACGGATCGCTATCGGACGTTGGAAGGCACCGCAACTTCTGGGCTCGGCACCGGTCACAAGATGAACGCAGCGAAGTAGGACTGGTGTCCATCGTGCAGCTACTCGCGGTGTCTCAATTGTGGCGTACGCCCGGGGATAACAGAGTCTGTTCAACTATTTATTAAGTCGCCGGCTGCTGGTGTTACCATGCTTCCGCAATCCATCCAACGGCTGTCAGCAGCTAAGCATGCATACTATGGTATCAGGCATCACACACTGCAATGTAGCAGTGGGCCGCGATAGTAGCCACGGCACCCAAATTAGGTGTAGCTTTTACGTGGGTCAACGGCAGGTGCATGCGAATAATTGCAGCCCTTTTGCAACCCCTAATCCATGGTAGGTTATTACTGGGTGGGTGTCCTGGCCCACATACCTAGCAGGGTGTGAAGACTTACCCCAAACACCGTAGTAAAGTGCGCACTAAGCCCTTGCCGTCATAAAAATGTGGAACTCACGGCTAGAACTGGAGAACATAAAACACCACCTGGAGGGATAAGTGCCACCACCTCCAACCCCTGTCTAACCAGGGTCCGCCCCAGAATTCTTAAACCGAACGTACCACCTCCAAAAGGATGATCAGCGCGATTCAAAAGCGGTCAAAGAATAAATAATGTCAGCAGCCACAATGATCAAATGCAGGAATTGGCGGAGCTCTCTGTAATATTCTAGGAAATAATTAATCTGTCAAACAGCCGGAGACCACGAAATATAAGTATCCTCGTTACAGCTTTATTTGTATATTAATGTTAATGATAATAACAGCTAACTATTTTTTTAGGGTTTCAGGAAATTAATTCTGTCAGATATAAGGGACATCAGTTATGTGTTATATTGCATGACTAGTTGCAGGTGCTTTAGAGCGCGTACCGCATTTTAATGTAGTCTAGTTACGTAATGTATATGTGTCAGCTAGCTGAGGGGTGCGTAGCGCACCCCATAAACGGAAAGGTCACTTACTGATCGGCATATACATGTTCCGTGGCTAGATTACCAAGAAGCTGAACGTATCCTATAGCATACGTAATTAACCTAATATAATAATATAATTAATGTTTTTTATATTTAATAATTAAAAGTTTTATTCGCTTTATTAACGTTATATATTAATTAATTAGTTATTATTAAAACGATATAAGTTATATATTAATAATAATTATGTATATATTTTATTAATTATAATAACGACCGTATTATTAATATCTTTTATTATTTATAAACAAATTAAAAATTAGAATTATTATAAAGAGGAAATTTAATTTAAGATATATATTTATAAAATCTAACATTACTTTTTATTAAAAAAGATAAATTTATCTTTTAATATAAATTAATACATTATTTTTTATAAAAATTATCGACAAAATTAATTTTATAAATTAATTAACGAATATTTCTAAAATAATAATTAAAAGTAAATAAATTTATAATTAAAAATATACGGTATATATTTATAAGGATCGGAAATACGATACTTTTTACAAAAATATTAACGATTTAATAAAATAAGTTTCGAAATTTACATCGTTAACGATTTGTCAGACATAAGCGTGTATTTAGTATTAGAGTCAAAAACAGTTGTTGTTGTATTGATTATCGGAGTCCTTGGACCGTGTCGGTCGGGGCTTATTACTTGTAGATGTGGCTTGTGTAATCCCTACTTAAGTTATAGGTACACGCATCGATCAATTGAATCCGTGCGCCCACCTATTTCCCACCAAAACATACCCTTTTCACTTTATTATAACAATTGAAAATAAAATGCTAAAAATATCTGGATAAATTTTTAATATCTATTATTACGTACTTTATTTATTTTTAATATTAATTTTCGTTTTAATTATTATATTTTCGATTAGTAAATAGAATATTACCGTATAATAATATATACCATAGTAAAAAACTAAAGTTCTATATAATAATACTTATATTAAATTTTAATCGATGATAATTTTATTATTAATTACGCAACTTAATTTATTCTTTTAAGTATATATTTATTAAGTAAAAATGTATATTACCAAGATTTTTCTTTAATTCTTTCTATTTTCTTTTTATAAATACAGTCGAAGCGAAACGTATATGTTTTGGTCAGAAATAGGTGGGCGCACGGATTCAATTGATCGATGCGTGTAATTTCCGTCACGTTTTATTTTAAAACCTTTAATATTAACAGTTATCTAATATATTCTCTTAGGGGCTGCTTTTTTAATAACAGGCTCTAAATAGAGAATATCGATTAATTAAAATTATTTTTAAATTTTTGCAAATTTTTATTAAATAATTTTCGAACCCGGTATTTTTATATCCATTTTTTAATATCCGTTAATTTTAATTGTTAAATAAATTATTCGAAAAACGTAAAAGAATTTTTTTTATTAACTTATTTATAATTATGTCGTTCGTAAGAATATATATTATTTTTATCTTTCTTTAAATTACTTTTTATTATAATTAATAATTATAAATATAAATATATTTTAATTTTATTTGGAACTGGGTGTTGCGGCCAGCGAGATATAGCATGGCAGCTAGTTTATTGGCGCTATAAACGAAGATTTTAAGCTAAAGAAAAAAAGGAAAAAAAGGCAAAGTTGTAAAGTGCGTAAAGATCTATAAATGTTCCCACTCTTTGTATGGTAGGTGGCTAGTTCGTGTAACAGCTATTAGCCCTATATAACGGTTGCCAGCCTTACGGTTTGATCCTGGTAATTGCCGTTATACTACCCCCTTTTAAAAACTTATATACGATTAAAAAAATATATATAAATCTTTGTTAATTATAAATACCGTTTCTTTTTTATTAATCCGGTTTCTGCCTTCGCGGCTTTATTATTATCGGGGTAATTTTCGTTAATTTCGTCGGTTACCGTTATACGTATTTATTTTTATAAGCGGACCGGTAATTTAAATATTTTAAAATGTTTCGTATAAAACCGTTTTATTACGATCGGTACGTTTTTAAAGTTAGTTACGGAATACTATATTTTATCGGAATCGTAACTTTTTTATTTGGCTTAATATTATAACTTTTTATAATACCCGTTAAATTTTAATTATTCGATTAATTTTATTTTAAATTTTAATTTACCGTTAATTTTTTTAAGTAACGGTCATATTTAAATTTATTAAAGTAATAGGTTATCGTCGGCTTTACGTAACCGATCGGCATAAAATAAATTAATTATTTTATAACTTGGCGGCAAATCGAAAACGAAATTATATCCGCGTTTTTCCGTAATCTTAAAAAGTTTTATTTATTATAAATTTAAATAAATAATCGGTATTTACGTTTTAAAACCTTTTTTACGGAAAAAAACTTTATTACCGATTTTAAAATTAATTAAGTAACGTTTTTTATTAATTTATATTTTTTAACGTTGTTGCGTTTTTAATATAACTTTTTTCGTAAACGTTTAAACGTTTTTAATTTATTTAACGATTATTAATATCCGTTAAATTAAATTAATTTTTGCTTTTATTATATTTAAATTTAACAAAAGTAAATTTTGGATATTTTTATTTAATATAACCTTTAACGGAATTATATTAATCGATAAATATTATAATAAATTATGCGTAAAATTTAATGCCGGTATATATACGTTTTAATTATTTTGATATTTATTAATATAAAAACGTAAACGTTAATTTAATTTTTAATTCGTAAACTTAATAATTTTTTAAATTTACGGATATAAAACGTTTCCGTAACGATATTTTATACTAATAAATTCGTTTAATTTAATTAAAAATCAAAAAATAAATTATTTTACGTTATTAATAATTTAAATAATAAATATTTTAAGAAAACGATATAGGTATCGATAATATTAATTAATTAAAATTTCGGCGGTATTAACTTTTTTATTTAATAAGGTTATTATAATTTTATTAAATTTATTGATAAACGTTTATATATAATTATATTTATAATAATCTTTTAGCATATCTTTTCCGTCGACGACGACGTAATTCTAAATATTATTCGGAATAAAAAAAAGGGAAAAAAGTTCCGGGTTTTTATTTCGAAACGTTTTATTTTAACGGTAATCGTAATAATTCCGAATATATTATTAAATATCTTGCTTAGACCGAGGCCAAGTATATTCCCGTATTAATATTTTAATTATTTTATTTTAGTTAAAATATATAAATATTTTAAGTACGTAAATTTTGCGGATAAGTACGGTACGGAAAAAAATGCAACCGTTAATTATTTTTTCGGGTATTATTAATTTATTATCCTTTTTGCCTAAATTTTATACTTCGTTTTTGTAACGGATAAGGTTAATTAAGTCGGTACCTTATAAAATATTTTCGATTTATACCTTAATCGGCCTTTCGTTAATAATAGTAAAAAAAAATTTAATCGTTTTGGTAAAATTAAAGCTTAAATTTTTTTTTTTGGGGTTTTAATTATAAATAAATTTACCGTTTTTCGTAATAAGATATCCGCGATATCATTTTTTTACCAGGTTAATACTGGAAAATAATATTAAAGTTAAAAAAATCGGTTTATAGGATTTAACGCGTAAAAAAAACGCGTTTATTTATAAAATATAATAAAATTTAATAATTAATAATAACAAAAAACTTTTATCCTTAAAGTTTAAAGTAATAATGTTCGAAAATTTAAATTATAACGAACAACTTTCGGTTTTAAATAAAATATACCTATTTTACTAAAATTATAATTTTCGAAAAATATTATACGGGCTTCCATTTATTTTTTTATTATTATTACCGAATAATACTTTCAATTACGTTACGAAATACGTTTATTTTTATTTTAATCGATCGGCCAGGTTAAAAAAAGGCCAAAATTAAAGCTTCGTAAATAAGCCGTATTATTTTTTTAAAAGTTCCTTTTTATTTAGGTTTTATTACGAAAAAGGTATCTTTTTTTAATAAGCGGTTTAATAATTTAGCTATACCGTTTTTATAATAATAAAATATTCGTATATAATTATAAAATTTTGTAAATAAACGGATTACGGTACGGTTATTAAAACTTTCGAACTTTTATTTTTGGATTACTTTAATTTTGGTTAAATCGATAAAAATATTTACGTTTATTTTTATAATAATATTAAAATAATTTACTTTTTTAACATTAAACCGGAATTTTTTAATATCTTTTTAAAAATTAGCTTTATATAATCGATAAATAACTTTTTTGCAATATTTCTAATATTCCTTTTTAAAGTCGAAATAAATTAATACGTTATCGGCGTAAACGTTTACGTAATAATCGAAAAGTTTATACAATTAAATATTAATAAACGATTACTATTAAATAAGGTTTATTTTAAATCCAAATAAAAATATTTTTTATTAAAATTTTTTTTAACGGGTTTTAAATATTATTAAATATTTTAACTTAGTAACGATATAAAATTTATAAAACGTTTAAATAATATTAATCTTAGTAAAACGTTTAATATTTCGGTAATTAAATATAATACTAGTAAATACAAGGGCAAAAATAAAATAATCTTTTAAATACTAATTCCTTTAACGGTAATCGATACAAAACCGGCGTTTTAACGAATAAGGTTTTAGAACGAACAAGATTAAAACGACGTCCTTTTATATATATAATTCGATAAAGTTTATTTTTAATAATTTATTTACCATTTTTTTAACGGAAGATATTAAATAAGCGTCCGGTAAGTAAAGGATCCAAAAACGGGTATCGGCCGGTCGAATTCCAAAACCACGTTATAACCAGATCGAAAGTTTGGAAAAATATTAATTTCTTTTTTCGAAAAAAATCCTTCCAAATAAGCAAAGAATTTTAATAAAAGCTTCCGGATTTATTTTACGTACTTCGGATCCTTATTTTCGGAAAAAGGGATTTTTTAGCCGTCATATATTTTCTACTTTTACAAAGCGGCCAACGTTATAACGTTCGACTTTTTATTTTTAAAAGGAACAGCTTTTTAAGGTAACGGAAATTTGCTTTATCGTTTCGTACGAAAGTTTGTTTTTAATTTGTTTGTTAATAAAGCGATAACTATATTATCCTTAATAATTTTTATTACGGAAATAATCGGCTTAATATCGTATATATCCAGTATATCCTTTTTATTTAATATATTTAACGAAATAATAGGTACGGATACGGGTATTAACGTAAAGTTATTTTCGGGTTTCCTTTATAAACGTCGAAAGATTTGGTATTATTTATCGGCTTTTCCCATAACGCAGTCGTATCGGTTAACGTCTTCCTAAATTTTAAGGTTAACGTACCCGTCCAGTAAATATCAGGCTAAAAGTTTAATCGCTGGTAAGAACTTAACCAAAGCTGGAAAATCGTTAAGCCAAATAATACTTTTGTTTTTATAGTCCAGTAATAAGCTATATTTTTCCATCCAGTTAAAATCGATAAAAATATCGTATTCAATCTTTATAATCTAAAAAACCTGATCGGGAAAACGTTATCCGTTAATTTTAAATATTGCAATTATTTACGCTTTTATTTAGCCGACGGATTATTTCCGATAATCCTATAACTAAATTAACTTTTTTAGCCGGATAATACGAGCTTATAATCGTTTTTTCGCTTATTTAATAAAAAAAGGGTTAACGAAAAGTCGGATTTATATTTTGGTAATATAGAAAGCGGTAATACGTAAACCGATCCCATTTACTTAAATTTACGTAATTTTAATAAAAACTTTATATTTTTAAGGTTATTTACTTTTGTTATTGTTAACATAAAAAGGATTATTAAAAAGTTTTTTAACGGTCTTACTTTTTTTCCGATTCGTTAAAACTGAACGAATTTTTTATTATCTTTACCGTAGCAACCTTTTTTTTATTAAGGCAGTCGTTAACCTTATATCTCGTTTTGCTATAGTTAAAGTACGTACCAACCTTTTAATAAACCTTTTTTTTAACTTCCGGTAAAAGTTTGCCGGTATTACTTAAAGTTTTCGATTTGCCGGGATTATTATTTAAGCGGGATTTTTATTTTTATCTTTCGGTTTATTAAGGTTGTATGGTCGAAGCTTACGTTTTTATTAGCGTTTTTTATAGGTAAGTTAGTTACTATAAATGGTTATAATAACGTAATTATAAAACTTTTTATAAATAACGTCGGAATCGTAATTATCTTTAAAAAGGCGTAAATTAAAGTTTAAAAGAATATGTTTTTATAAAACTTATTTTTATTCGTCCTCGGCGATTTTAACCTTTTAAGCGAAAACGTTAAACTTAAAGATAAAATCGTAAATATTTTAATTTTTGCCGGGCTTAAAGGTAAAAATGCGAAAAATTTCTTTAGTAACGAAAATTTAATTCGGGTTGTAATACGATAATTCCAGCACCTAAATTATTTCGGCTACGTAAAAAAAAGGTCGTATAATTAATCGGTAACGAATTTTAATTATTTATTCGGCCTTTTTTAAAAAAAAAAGTTTATTAAGTAAATTATGTGAATTTTTTGGTTTCGAAAAGTCGGTTCGTTTACTTCGAACTTATCTGCGACTTTACGGACCTAAGCATTAAATTTGGTTTTGTTACCGTTAAACTTAGCTAGGTTATTAATATAAACTTTTTTCTTTTGGTTATAATTAAAATTTACGTTATTATTTTTTATAAACTTGCGGAAAACGGGTTATGTTATTATATTAGTAAGGCGAAACGTACTGATATTATCGAAAGCGTTATTAATTATATTATTTCGGCAAAGGCGGTTGTTGTCGGAAGAAATAAGGAAATAATGGCTTTGTTTAGCCTAAAAGCAAACGATTTCGTCGCAAAGTTTTTAAAGTTCTTCCTAAACGTTTTAATTATTATTAGCCATTTCGTTAATCAGTTGTTTATCGGGATCGATTTTTAAGTAGCTATAATTTTGATTTTGGTTTGATAAACCCTTTACTTTTACGAATTCGGTTTCGTTTTGCGGTATGTCGTTTTTTACCGTTTTTTTAAAGTATTCGTCGTTTTTTATACTTTAGTTTAGGTTTTAAGGAAGCATTTCGTTTTTTATATTCTTAATTTTACCTTTAATTAATCTAAATCGCTTTAAACGTCGACTAATTAATAGGTAATCTTTTTTAATAAACATTTAATCTTAATGCTGGTTAATTTAGGTTTTAGTTTTGAATTTAATTTAGAACGCGTTATTTTTTATCGTTACTTATCGATATAAAAATGTATAATACCTTATTTATTAATTATTAAGCTAACGAGGAAAGGAATAAGGTTAAAATAATGTTACGGCCAGTGAGATATAACATGGTAATTAGTTTATTGGCGCTATAAACGAAGATTTTAAGCTAAAAAAAAGAAGGAAAAAAAGGTAAAGTCGCAAAGTGCGGAAAGATTTACAAATATCCCCACTCTTTATATGGTAGGTAGCTAGTTCGTATAGCAGCTGTCAGCCCTATGTAACGGTTGCCAGCCTTACGGTTTGATCCTGGTGGCTGCCGTCATACTGGGTAATATTTACGTAAATAAAATTAAAATTTTATTTATTATTATATTAAATATTAATATAAAAAAAATCGAATTAAATTCAGAACTTTTTAATTAATTATAATATATATATAACTCTTTTTACGACCTAAATAAATATTAATAATTTCGCTTTTATTATAAAAATAAAATATTATATTTTACTTATTAATGTATTATTTAATAATATTACCGAATAAACGTATTCTGTAAATTTAAAACTTTTTCGATTAATCGAATTATCGGTAAAGGAAATATTATTAATTACCTCGAAAGTATTTATTTTGCCGTATTTTAAAACGTAATATTTCGTTTTAAAAAAATATGGAATAAATCGGTTTACTTTTATATAATATTCCGGATTTAGGTTTATATTAAATTTTGCGAGTTTAAAGGTTGTAAAAGTTATATCCGAATAAACAATAATTACGGTATATAATATTATACCAATTTTTTTAATATATTTTAATAAAATAATTCAACGCAATTTTTAATTAAAAAATAACTTTATATTTTTTTATAAAAATATTAATTTAACCGGGATTTAATCTTTATTTAATCAATTTAATTATTTTGTTAATATATAATGATTATAATAATTATATCTAACGTTTTAATTAATTTGGGATAATTTTAATTTTTAAAAATTATTAAATTTTTTTTTTAATAAATCAATATTTTATTTTAAGTTAGTTAATCGTTATATTAGTTACTTTTTTAGGTTTTTTTTATAAGCGATAATTATATTACTAATATAAAAAAATACGACAATATTATTTTGCGCGAAATAATATAATTTAGAAGGGATAAAAGTAAAATTTAATTAAGTAAATGTTTTCGATAAATTTTTTTGTTAAAATTTTTTTTTCTTTAATCCGTATAAAGCTTTTAAATAAACGTAAAATAATTTCCGGTTTTCGGTATTTTCGTAACATTTTTATATAAATCTTTTTATTTAGCTTTATATTAACGAAAATAAAGGTATAAATATCTTCGTATCTTTTATAAATTTATTAATTATTTATATTATTAGACGTATTTTATATTTTAAAAAGTTATTATATTTATCGAATTTATAATCGTATATTTATATATAATTAAATAATTATTTTTTATTAACCTTTTTATAATTATTTTTTATTTACGAACTTATTTGTTTATAATTATTTAAATAATTCTTTTTTGCTTTCCGAAATCCATTTTTTATAAAATAATTTTGTAACTTTTTATAAGTTTTAAAAATTAACGGAAAATATTTTCGATAAATCTTTTTATTTATTTATAATAAGCGTTTAATTTAATTATATTCGAAAATATTAACTTAAACTTTTATTTTTGTATTATTAAAATAACGATACGACCGGTTTATTATCCGGTAATTTATACTTTATTTATTTACTTTCCGTACCTTAACCTTATTATTAAATTTAAACTTTTTATATTAAACGTAACTTTTTAACTTAAAATATGGCATATAATTCCGAAATTAAAAATTTTATCGCTACATTTATATTTTTTAAGGACAGCATTTATAACTACTTTTTCCTTTATAACCGCGGTAATTCGAATAATAATATTTAATAAAGTAATAAAATATAGCAAAATATAGTCGAGCGTTAAATAAAAAACGAAATAAATATTCGTAAAAATTAATCAAACTTATATAAATTAAATTTTTTAAAAGGTTTTTTTATTTCGTTCGAATTTATTACGTTTTTACTTTTAATAATATTATCCGAATTTACTTTTAATAATTATATAATTTTTTTTTTTTTCTTTTGTAAACTGTAAATTTAAATTTAAAACGTAAACCTTTTAAATATTTAATTTTATTAAGTAAATAACGTAACTTGTTTTTAATTACTTTAAAAAGGTCGATTTTAAAGTTATTTAAGTTATTATTAAAAGTATTTTTTTATCGAAAATAACGTTATAAATCGTTATTATTTTATTCGTTAAGGGATTTTATATCCGATAAATATTCGATAATTAATATTTTATAAAGTAATTAATCCAGATTTTTAACTTAAGTTTTTACTTTTTATTTTATTTACGTTATATCTTTTTTACTAAAACGTAAATTTTATAACTATAAATTCGAAAATAATTTAAATAGAACTTTCGGTCGATAGTTATCGCTCTTTTTTTATATATCTAGTAAATATAAAAACGTTTATATAACGTTAATTAATTAAATATATATTTAAAGATCCGATTATATAAATAAATTATAATATAATAAATCTTTATTTATAAAAAATATAATAATTTTGCCCCTTTTTATATATAAATCGCTTTTGATTATATCCCTTAAACGTTCGACGCCTCCATTCTATACCTATATATTAAATATCGAAAACTCGATTCGAATACTTCTTTTTAAATATAAATAATTTCGGCTTTGATCTTTTTTGCTATATAACTTATCGTCGTATTTTATAACTTTTATTTTATAATTATAGCTTTCGAAAACGATAAATACCTAATTTAAGATTATTATAATTATTTTGGTTATTTTATTATTAAAATACCGCTTTTAAATATAACTTAAAAAATAATTAATTATATATATAACGTTATTATTACGGTTATTATTTTTTAAAACTTTTTTAAAAATTAATAATTAATTACGTTTCTAACTTTATAAATAAATTTTAATAAACTTTATAATTTAAACGCTTTACCTTTCCGTATTTATATACGTTACATTTAACGTTAATAATTTCGTTTTCGTTCCGACGTTTTTGGCCAAAATTTTAAATCTTTACTTTTCGAAAATAGCTTATGAAATAATTAAAGGCTTTTAAACCTAGGTAAGCAAATTTTAAATGCTATCGTCAAATATTAACAATATCCGGAAATCGTTTTATCTATAAGTTATATTTCTTCCGTTAAATAAAAAACGTTTTCCAAGTTAAATATAATAACAAATATTCGATTATTATTTAATCGTATTTTTCGATTAACGTTATAATAATTAAATTATTTTTCCGTCGAAAGTAACTATTAATTCCTTTATAATCTTATTAAAGCCTTAATTTTTTAAATAAACGTAATAATATCAAATTATAAGCAAATTCTTTATAGTACGTTATATTATATAAACGTATTAACCGGAAGTTATATAAACTTTCGAAACGAATATTTATTTTTCCGTATTTAAAGATAAAAATAACTATATTTTTAACGAATATATAATTATTTAAATATATTAATTTAAAATTTAAAAATCTATTAACTTGATTAAAAATATAAAAAATAAATAACTATTTTAAAACCTATATAAAATATTAAAAATATAACTTTAATAATATCTATCCGGCGTCCTAATTAATCGGATTTTTCGGATAATACCTTAAAGTTTAATTCTTTATTTTTTTCTGTTAAATTTACGATAATATCAATACGTTTTTTAATTAATTACATCAAAATCTCGTTAAATTCCTAATATTCGGATATTTTATTTTTAAAAATAAATTAATAAATTAATAATTTATAAAAATTTAAATATACCTAATAAATAAATCCGGTAAAGCTTTTATCAGTAATAACGCGTTTCCGTCTTAAATCCGTTGACTTATTACCCTAACCTTAATTTTTATTTTTGCCGAACTTTTGAATTTCTTTTATATAAATATTAATTAATTAATTTTATATTTTGTTAATATTTAATAAACCGTTATTTATTTCGAAATCCGATTCGTTTATATTTCCGAACGTTATTTCGAATGCGCTTTAAATAACTTACAAACGAATTCCTTTTAATTATACGGCAATATAAACCTTAAATTACGTTGTTATTTCGCGATCTTTTAAAATACCAAAATTAATTTATTTTTTATAGGTTATTTTAAAACTTATAATCCAGTAACTAAAAACGCTATAAAAAACGTTTTCTAAATCGTTCGTTAAATTTTATATATCGTTAACTTTTTTAATACCTTTATTTTAAATATTTAATATAACTATTTCCTATTAAATTACCTATATTCCGAAATTTTTTAAAAGTTTAGTAAATAATTTAAGAATTACTTAATAATTTTTTTTCGCTTCCAGCTTTAAACCTTTTTAGTAAATAATACCGGTTTCTTTTAAATTATTATATTATTCGTTAAAATCTTTTAGTAACTTATAAATCGTAAATCGATAATTAAAAAATATTCAAAATAAAACTTAATTCGTTAATTCCTTAACATTTTTCCGGTAATCCTTATATTCTTTATCTTCGTATGCGTATATGACTTAATCCGTATTATAATTAAATCTATTTTCGGTAATTATCTTTATTACGGAACGAAATCTTCTGTTAATATCTATTTATTTAACGGAATTTAATACGACGGTTATGCTGTCAGCGATAATTTCGGTCGAGGTATTTCGAATAATTCGCAAATTAATTCTTTTCGGATAATCTTCGAACGTTAGCTTCGTAAATTAAATAAGCTATAATAATTTCTAATCCGGATTTATATAATCGCACAAATGTAAAGCTATTACTTTAATTTAAAATTCATTATCTTATTACTTTTAATACTTAAAAGCTAAATAAATCGTTTTTTCTTTAATAACTTTAATTATTATAACTAAAGGTTATTTACCGTTATAATCGTAATATCGGTATCAAATAAAACTAAAACTCTTAAATATTAAATATAAACGTATATTTAGTATTAAGGTTAAGAACAATTGTTATTATATTAATTATCGGAATTCTTAGACCGTATCGATCGAGGTTTATTATTTATAAATATAGCTTATGTAATCCCCATCTAAGCCGCAGGTAATCTCCGTAGCGTTCTATCTTAAAACCTCTAATATCAACAGTTATCTGACACGATTAAAAAAACGAATTTTTTTCTCTAAAAAAATTTACGAAAATAATACGTTATGTTAGCTAAATTTGACAAAATGTACGAGAATAAGCTTATAATAAGTACTTAATAAAAGTATTATAAAATATTAAAATAAGTTTCGAAATTTATTATAAAATTAACTAAATAAATCGGAAAATAATAAGAAGTAATAATTATAAAATAATAATATAAAATCCTAAAAACGAATAGAATAATTAAATAAGTTAACGATTTATATATAACTGTAACTTTTTTTTGTAGAATTTTAAAAAACTTTTTTTCCACATAACGAAAAAATTAAAATTAAAAACGGTACAATTAATTATAAAAGGCGGCTATTAATTTTTTAAATTATTAAGCTTAAAATTATCAATTGTTTATATTATAAAATATAAAAAAACCTTTTCGGTATTTTACGGGATTTTCGTAGATTTATTTAAATAAAAAGATTTTAATTAAAAAGATTTTAATTTTATTAACATTTAATTACGTAATAAAGCTTTTAACTATGGATCGAAATAAAGTAATTATAAAGGTTTATATTAGATCGAAATATTTATAAGCGAAAACGTTAAAAATTAAACGTATAAGGTATCCGTTGTAAAATATATTTAAATATTTTATATAAATTAACTTAATATTATTTTACATTTTTAATAAAGCGTTAATAAGATTTAGTTTTAACGAAAAAATTGAAATTAAAAAAAGAATATTGCTTTTAATTAATCTTTTAAAGAAAATTCGACCGTTTATCGAAAATTATAAATAAATTAATTATGTAAATAATGAAGAAAATCTTTTTAAAAACAATAGGTTTTAATATATTTTCTCCTTTTTAATTAACGTTATATTATAAACGTTTTCTTTTATACCTTAAAGAATTCTTTTATTTTAAATTTAGGATCGACAATATATATTTTTAACTTTAGTAACAAATTCCTAAATTTTAAATTAACCGTATAAAATAACGGAATATATATAAATAATAATTTCGTTGCGATTAAAAGATACGAAAAGGTTAATATATTATTTCGAAGTTTTAACGGTATAAAAATATTATGATTATACGACGTAACGTATTACGAAAAGTTTGTATATAACTTAATATTATTTCAATAATTTCGAAAGAAAAGATTAATAAAATAACCAAAAAATTGATAATTTTATTCGAAATAAATATAATTAAATTATTATTACGTTAATAAATAGATTTAATCAATTCGTTATCCAAAACATTAACTTAATAATTATTTATAAATAAACTTTTTTTTATATATAAATAATAATATTATATAATACCTAAAATTAATTTTTTTAAAGCCTCGAAATAATGGCTTAACTATAATTTTATATAAAAAAAACTTCTTTAAAAATTTTTATAATAATAAAGTATTAAATATATAACAAACGAAAGCTAAAAAATAAATACGTTACGAATTACGGAAAAAAAATATTTTTATTAAAAGTTTTTGTATCGATTTTATAAATTTCGAAAAAAACCCGGAAAAATATAAATACGTTGTATTTATTACTAATGAATATTTAAGATTTATCTAAAATATTTATTTTAAAAACCGAAAATAAAATATAATAATTATAACGTTTCGGTATTCTTTAAAAGTTTTAAAAAATTAAGATAAAATTTCTTATAAGTAATTAAATATAATTATAAAATCCTAAAAACTTATTAATTTCGAAATATATTTTAATTACCTTTTTTTTAATATTAGATTCAATTCTTTAATACCGTATATATAAATTTAAAACGAGTATATAAAACGTTTAAAAATATAATTAAAAAAAAAATCATAATACGAAATAACGTTAAGTTATCAGCGTTTTTAATTATACATATATTTGAAGTAATAATATATTTATATAACCGTATCTTTAAATATATTCTTATTTGGCAAGTTTTATATAAAGTTTATGATATTTATTTAACGTATAAAATGGCGTTATAATATTTAATCGGAAATTTTAAAAGGTTTATTTATAATTTTATGGTTATATAGCTTATGTAATAATAATTACAGTTATAAAAAAAGAATAAAAACTTTAAATCTTTTTTAAAAAATATAAATTAACTCTTTTTATCGGTTACCGATTAATTAATATTTACAAAATTTGAAACCCGTTAACGAATAAAGTTATCGTTATTTAAAACCTTTAATTTAATAAATATGTAATTTTTTTTTAAATAATATTAAAGATTTTAAAGAGAACTTTTTTATATTACGGAAAATAAGTTGTAAAAATATTTAATTAAGTTAATAATTACTTATTCTATATATATAAAAAAAGTTAAACAAAATAATTTAATTATTAGTTAAATAAACTTTTTTTAAAACGTTATAAATGTTAAAAAAAGTACAAAATAAGGAAAAATAAATTTATTTATATAAATTTAATTATTTTTATATAACCTTTATAGTCGAATTGTTTCCGTTTTTTTAAATTATTATCGTTATTAACGTTTATTTTAATAATTATTATAATTATTACGGCGACGAAAAAAATAAAGGTAACTTTAAGTTTTCATTATATTATTTAATTTAAGGTAACCGTAAAAAATAAAAATACTTTATAGGTTAAAACTATTTTCCCGTACGTTCCGTATTATAAAAATATTACTAAAATCGATTATAAAATATTAAAAAACCGTATTTAATATAAAATAAATGACGTATTTTAAAAATCTACGTAATAACCGACCGGTAAATTACGGAAATTTAAGGAAATTAAAAATTCGAAATATACGTTATTATAATTGGAAAGGTTTTATAATAATACGAACAGGATTTAGGTTATAAGGTCGGGTATAAAGGCAAGATTTACCGTTACCGTTACGAAACCAAAAAAAGCTAAATATATATACCTTAAAAGAATATTTAAAAAAATCGAAACGGTTTATTTATAAAATTATAAAAAGTTATAATTTTAAAAAGTTATTAATTAATTTTCTTTTTTAAAAAAAATTAGTTTTAAGGTCTGTATAAATATATATTTATAAATTTAATAAATATATTTAATTATATAAATATAAAACCCGTTTCGTTATACGAAACAATGTATAATTTAAAAATGTTTGCGGTAATATATACGTATATATATTCGTTAAAAAGTTATTTCGAACCTTAATTATTATTACGGTAAAGTTTAACTTAAGATTTAAGTAATATAATATTATAAATGCTTTCGTTAATGTAAATTTGCTTTATAAAATATATATAAAAATATATTTAAATTATATATACCGTAATAAAATATTTTTATTTAAAAAAATATTATACGGATTAAAGAAATTATTTATATTATAACAAAGGAATTTTATTAATATTTTAAAAAATTTAAAAAGTGAATTTATTTTTTACGAACTTTATTATTTTATTCGTTAAAAATATATATAGATATATATATATAGATATAATTATAAATGATATATTTACGGCATATTATAAAGAGAATTAAGGTTTCATTAATTAATTAATATAATAGAAATAAAAATAATATATTAATATAAAAAATAAAGATTTATAATAATCTTTCGGTATTGAAGTAATTAAAAACAAATTAAATTAAAAAGTTTAATAATTTAATTCCGATTTTATAAATAATAAATTAAATTAATTTTTTTCAAACAATTAAAATAATTTTTTAAAAATACTTATAATAAAGATCGAATTATTACCGAATCCTGATTTAATTTATTTAGGTTTTATTTTATACGCTATAGTTAACATATAACGCAATATATTATTTATAATATTTAAATTCGTATGATTTAACTTCAACCTTAATAACGTATATTATAAAATAATGAATCAAGTTATATTATATTTAATTAATATGACAAGGTTAACGGTATAAGTCGATGGCAAAATTTTATTAAATATTTAAAATCAGATTTTCCTATATAAATAATACGAACGATTAAAAAAGTTTTTAAATATACGCTATAAAACTATTCGGAAAAGTAATAAAATAACGGGCGAACAAGCAAAATAAAATAATTCTTTTTATAACCGTAATAAAGTTATTATTTTTATATAAATTATTAAAAGAAATTCATTTAAGTTTTAATTAATTACAAATTTAAGAGTTAAGCTAAATATAAAATTATTAAATATATAATACGATATTTAATAGATAATATAGTTAATTAATACCGGCATAACTTGATTAAACACGAAATTAAAATATATAGATATATAAAATTATTAGTTATAAAAAGTAACAAAAATAGATTTAATTAAGGTAAATTATATACTTATAGGCGATATATTAATTAATAAATTGATTAAAACTTTATTACGAAAAACCTTGAAGTATTTTAAAAAGTAATTAAAATAAATAAATATTACAAAAACCCTAAACCAACGGAAAAAAACTTGAAGGAAAATCTTAAATAGAGAATTAATTAATTAAAAAAAGTTAAGCGCCGGAGAAAAATTAAAATAAATAATTAAAACTTTAAAAAATAATAAAATATAACGATTAACGCTATAAATATTTTAAGGCGTTAAGGAGGTATATTAGTTAGCTGAGGGGTACGTAACGTACTCCATAAGCGGAAAGGTTACCTACTGATCGGCACATACAGGTTCCGTGGCTAAATTACCAAGAAGCTGAACGTATTTTATAGCATACGCAGTTAGCCTAATATAATAACATAATTAATGTCCCCTATATCTGACAATATGGTCCGATTAAAGGGAGCCTTTCCGTATATAGGGTGCTAACGCACCTCCCGTTAGCTAATACACCTTTTTAACGCTTTAATGTAGTTACGGCATTAATTATTATACTTTATTATTTCTTAAAGCCGTAATTCTTTATTTTATGTTCTTTTTAGCGATTAAATCCTTTTAATTAGTTAATTGTCTTTTCAAAATTATTTTTAAATTGTCTTTTACCGATTCAAAGTTTTCGTAATATTTATTAATTTTAATTATTTTTTAAAATATTTAAATTGTTTAGATAATAAAACTTTTATTAATTTATTAATTAATATATCGTTTTAAACGTATAATATACCTTAATTATATTTTTTTTATACCTTTTCGAAATTAATAATTACATATATTTATATATTATAATTCTATTTATAAAAAGGTAACGTTAACGTTAATAAACCGTATAAGTTATTAAATATCGTATTATATAAAAATTTCATATTTAAATTAACTTTTACTTTTTTAATTAATCGAATTCTTTTTTTTTATAATTTACGTAAAAAATAACAATTCCGTTTTAATTGTAAAAATAATTAATATATTTTAGGTATTTACTCGTTATTTTATTATCTTTTTAAATAAATTTCGAATAAAAATTTAAAAACTTTTTTGATTAATTATATTATCTGTTAAAAAAGTATTATTTTAAATATTTAATAAATTTTTAGCATTAAATTATAACGGTAACGTTTTAATACCGATTAAATAGAATATAATTCGATTAATAATTTTATAAGATACGTCAGTAAAATTTGAATTAAATCGGATAACATAACATATTATAAATACTATATTAAGTTGCGTATTAATTATTACGTATAAGACAAAATCGATTTTTTTGATATTTAGTAACAAAATTTAAATAAATTAAATTAAAATTCGACAATAATTTAACGTTTATAATTAACGTATTTCAAAGGCTATTTAAAGTTGTTTTAGGTATTAAATTAATTAATTTATTTATAAAATCGAATTGAAATAACCAGAGTTTTTTTAAATTTTATTTCTAATTATTTCTATATCGAAAGATTATTATAGATTTTTATTTTTCATGAAAGTGTACCGTTTCCGTATTTATTAAATTTATTAATCGATAAAACCTTAATTCGTTTTACGGTAAACCGTAACGATATCGGCGATAAAAAAACGTATTCTTTAATAAATAAATAATAAAGCTTGTAAAAAAAGAAATTAAATTTCTTTCTTTTTTAAAAAATACTTTAATAAATCTTTTTATTATAATAAAAATATTTTTATTTATTTATATAATACCTTTTTTATTTTAGAAATTTCATTACGTTATACGTATTTTAAAAAGATTTTGATAAATATTTAATAAAATAAATTCGGATTAACGAAAATATTTATACCGTTATATTACTGAAATTTTAAACCGAATTTAACCGTAATAATAATTAAAATTTAAAATAATTTCGTAATTAAAATAAATATATATATATTATTATAAACGTTTTTAAATTATTAATTGTTTCGTATAATAAAATACATTTTATATTTTTATAACTAATTATATTTTTCTATAAGTTAAAACCTATTTTTTCAATAAAAAATTAATTAATGGTTTTTTAAAACTATATTTTTTAATTATTTTATAGATAAATCTTTTTAACTTTATAAAATAACTTTCTTAATAAGTATATATTTAGCTTTTTATGGCCTTATAATAATGGTCATAGGTTACGTTTATATATCCGGTTTTACGATTTAAAAACTTTATCCATTTTCGTATTGAAATTTTTTCAATTAAAATAACGCATATTTCGGGTAATTATTTTCTTTAAATTTCTGCGGTTTATTGGCCGGTTATTACGTAAACTTTCAAAATAAGTTAATTATTTAACGTTAAATACGCTTTTTTAAATTTTATTATTATTTTTAATATTATTTTTATAATACGGAATATATAAAAAGTTCACGTTTTCGATTCGTAAAATGCTTTCGTTCTTTACCGTTATTCTAAGTTAAACAATATAATAAAATTCAAACTTATTCTTTTTTAATTTCCGTTAACGTAATAATCATAATAACTATTAATATAAACGTTAATAGAGATAATGGTTTAGTGAAAAAAAAAATTAAATATAATAATTATACGAAATAATTAATTTTATACAAATAAGTTTATTTTTTACCAATCCGTACGTTGTTTTAAACGTTTATATTATTGTAAAACTTTTTATTTATTTAGCAGAAAGTTAAATTATTTCTTTTAGGTCTTACTTTTCTTTTTAAAAACATATATATTTAAATAATTATAAGCTTAATTAAGTAATTTTATTTATCTGAATAACGTACGTAATGGATTTTTTATAACGTTAAAAAGGTTATTCTTTAAGCATTTAATATTATTTAAAAAAATAACTTTTTTATTAAATTATACGTTTCGAATAATAAAAATTTTATTAATTACTAGATTTTGAATTTTGTAAATATTTATAAACTAATAACCGGTAAGTAAATTAATCTACGTTTTAAAATCTTATTTTCAAAACCTTTGGCTTTTTTTTATAACGGTAATTATTATTCTGTAAATTATATAACCGTATCTTTATAAATAAATTTATTAAAACTTTCGATTAAATATTATAACGTCGTTTTTATATATTAAATAAATATAATAAACTTTATATAAGTTTTATTAAAAAAAAGCAAATTTAAATGTTTGTATGTTTATTTGTATTATTTAAGACCGGGCAGACCAAAGTGTTCTGTAAAGGATACGCAATGGCCGCGAGCCTTCCGTAAGGCATTCAGAGCGTACTAGGCTAGGATTTCCATATATGCATAGTAACATATACTACCTAATTAATAAATTAACGTTACCTAACCTATCCGGAGTTCGCAAATAACGTACATTATTATTATATCTCCTTATTAATCGATAATTTATATATATATATATATTTACGACGATCTTTTATTCCGTTTATAAACAATCCGTTATCCTTTTTACGTCGTACCTTTAAAAATTCGTTTAGCATTATCTTTTTTTCCGCTAGGGTTATATTCGTTACACTTGAGATTAAATCTCGTACCCGTCGATTTTACCGAATATACCGCTACAGTCGACGACTTAAACGGGTGGCGTATTTTTGCCCCCTTATTGCCAGTCGTACGTAAGCGCCAAGTCGTTATTTACCAATATGTTAAATACTAAGGAACAGCTTAGTTACGAAAGAGCCTTTTAACTACTTGCCCAGGTGGTAAAGTATATTTAAAGGTTCGGTTATATAAATATATTATTATTTTAAAACTATATACCATTAAAAATAATAGTACTTTAACGTTATTTCGTATTATGATTACTTTTTTTAATTATATCTTTTAAATATTTTATATTTTCGATTTAAGTTTAAATATATAATATATAAAATCTACGTTTAATATTAAAAAAATATTTAAATTATATTTTAAAACTAATAATCCTTTTAAAATATCTTTATTATATTTAAATATTTATAAAAAAATTTGTTTTAATTTTGTTAAAACTTTTAAAAGGTATTACATTATTTAATTAATATATTTTGCATTGGATTTTTAAAGTAAATATTTTAAATAAAGTTTAAATATTTATCGGTTGCAAACATAATGTATTTATACTTTTTAAGGTTTTTTTTCGAAGTTTGTAAAATCGATAATAATTCGTTATTTTAATTAAAACGCCTCTTTTTTTTCAGGTTTCGACATATTTATTTTTTACTTTCCGTTGTATTATATATTTAGTATTTAACTGTTATAAGATTCTTTAAGCGGATTTTTTTATATAAAATTATAATTAAATAATTATTTCGGACCTTAAATATCTTAATTTTAGCTATTATATTATACCGTTATCGGTTTATAATAATTTTATTATATAAAAGTTAACATTTTATCTATAAGTAATTAAAGTTATATAAAAATTTATTGCATTATTATTTTAATAACGAATTAATTAAATTTATTTATTAACGTAATAATAGCCTAATTAAATGTATTTCGAATAAAATTATTATTCTTTCGCTTATTTTATTAATGCTTTTTCTCCGAATTATCAAAGAAAATATTAAATTATATATAAAGCTTTTATAAGAAGTTACGTTATATAAAAATAACGTTTTCGAGCTTATAAAATGTCAAAATAATATATTTACTTTTTCGGATTTTTTAATCGCAAAAATTTTTTTTTACGTGTATTTTATTACCTTAAATCGTTATTTTATAATTTAAAAATTTATAAATTAAACTAAAAATATTTACCGTAAACATTAAATTTGAAATAACCGAATTTTTAAAGAAAAAAAAATTTAACGTTTATCGTATTACGTTAATTAAAAATAAAAGAAATATATTAGAATTTATTTTATTTCCTTTAAAAATTAATTTACTTTTTAAACACTTAACTGTTTTATAATTTTCAATAAAGGGTTAATTTCTTTTTTAAAAGATTAATTAATAACGATACGTTTTTGAATTAATATTATTATCGTTTAATTTAAACGGAAATCCTTTAAGGGTTTTTTTTTAAAAATATATATAAAAATATTAAAGTAATTTATAATAAATATTTAAGTAAGCTTTATCATGTATACTTTATATATTTAACTTTTAACGTTTTCTATTATTGCTATTTCGATTTATTTAAAATTTCTTATCATTATATTTTTCGACCTTTTTTTTTAAAAGCTTTATTATACGGTTATATATTAATACTTTTAGTAACATCTTTAATTCTTTCTTAATCTGGATTATTTTAATTCGAAAAGTTTATAAAAACTTTTTAAAAAGTTAAAAACGCCGTTTTAATATTTTTTGTTAACTTTTATCAATTTATTATATTTTAATAATTTAAAAAGTGAATTTGAGTTTTTAAATAAATAAGTATTTCGTTTTTAATGTTATATTTTTTTTTAGAAAAAGCAAATATAAATTCGATTAATTAGGTAAAATCAACATTATTATTATATATAACAAATTTATTTAAATAATTAGTATAATTATTTCGGAAATTCCGTAACGTTAACTTTAAGTTATAAATTTTTATTATTTTGTTATTTATTTATTAAATTCTTTACGGTTTCCGAAACTTATTTTAATCGTTTTTATAATTGCATTTAATATTTATAAATAATTAATTATCGTAAACCTTTTCGATTTGTTATAATACGGCGTATTAATTTTCAAAATCGTTCTTTAATTTTAAACAAATTTGTTTAAATAATAAGGAAACGTTATTTAAATCTTATTCTATGAATTCGCTATAATTCTTTCGGAAAGTTTCATATTTTTAATTATAATAAAAAAAGGTTGCAAAGTTTTAGTTATAAGCTTATTTGTTTTCGGTCGTTATTTCGAAAATATTTATCAGATAATCCGTTCGATTAATTTTTTTAATTTAGATAGTTTTTTAGGCAAATAGATTAATTATCCGCGTTAATTAGTGAAATTATTTTTTAAAATAAGAGAATATATCGGGTGGCGTAAGTTTAATAGGTTATGAAAAGTTTTGTTTAAGATTGATATAATTCCATAAATTATAGCCTTTAACTTTAAGCTTAAATTCGTTTTTAATTTTATTTTAATGTTAAAAAATAATATAAATAATTAAAACCTTATCTGTACGGTTGTCATTTCGATTATTAAAGTATATCGATAATTATTATTAATATATAGCTTATATTATTTTACTAATAACTAATTAATAAATAGTAATATAAATTAAGCAAATAGGATTTTTAATTATTAAATATTAAAATAAAGCAAGGTGCAGGGTCGGACATATGTCCTAACTGATCAATTAGTCAGCACCCCCTATATATTTTTAGCGGTTCTTTTCGCCGGGCGTAAGCCCGAAAACATTACTACTTATCGTTCATAGTTTCGCTTTTTAAACTGGTTTTAATACCAGAATACAGTTTACGTTTCCTTTATTATTTCTTAAACCCTGGGCTCACTCATAACACGCTTTTCGATTATGTACTAATTAGAACCGGTTCTCCCCGTTCTAATTTATTTAGCTGCCAAAAAAAAGAAACTGGCTTTAATTAACTACCGAAATAACTTTTGATTTCCGATTATAAAACGGAAGGAATAAAATTCCAATTAAAAGCATTACTATAATTACGATTACGATTACAATTATATAAACCTAATAACGATTTACGGTAAACAATTAATAACTATAACAATAACGTAACCCCTTTTCGATTAGTAAAAAAGCTATTAAACTACCTAAATATAATACTTTATTTAAAAACATAACTTTACTTGGAAGACGGTAAAAAAATATAAGCATAAACGGCAACCGGTATCGGAACCTGGCCTAATTACCCAAGTTCTAAACCAATTATGCAATTTAAAACACTATACGCATTAACAAAAAAATTACAGAATAAAACAAATTATAAAATTTATTTAATAAAGGTTAAAAAAGTTAAAATTACGTCGTTAACGACGTAACTATTAAGATTTAAATTAATTAAAGTAAATATAATAACGATAAAATTTACGATATAAATAAAAGAATAAACACGAACAGAAAAAAAAATAAAGCTATAAAACTATTCATTTTATATACAAAAAAAAAAAGTACCGAAAAAGAAATAACGTTCTCCAACACGATATAAAAATAAAAAAAAAAAACGTTACGTAATGTATTCTAAACTTTCCTGGCGTTAATCAAGCAACATTATATCTAGTTATTATTAAGTAATATTATTTAAAATTTTTTTTTTAAACTTAAATATTATAACCTTTAAGTTAATAATAAGAATATTAGTTAATAAATTAAAAAAGGTGCGGTTAAATAACTAATAACTTAATATTAATCAAAATATAGTTATTTAAATAATTAAAAAAAAAAGTTACTTACTTTTTAAATCTAATAAAAAAGGAAAATATATCCAAAATAATTATTACGGATAATTATCTATTTTATACTTAAATATATTCCTTTTAAAATAATATTTTATAACTTAAATAATATAAAAATTGATAACATTAATTAATTTAAAATAAACTTTAATAAATTTTTCAAAGGTCTATCGAAACTTTTTAAAATTGTTACTTAAATTTAATTATAATACGGATTATTTTTAATACCAATTTCTTTTTAATTTTACGAAAAATTAAAATTTTGCCTTAAATACAACCGTTTATACCGATTAAAAAATTTTTATAATAATAAACTTAATAAAATTAAATCCCGAAATGGTAATAATCTAATTAAATTTTTAAAGTCAACTAAGGACACGATTATTTAAATACCTCCTGGATTATTATTAATATACCGTTAAAACGAAAAATTATATTAGTTTAAAACCTTTTAAAGTTATTTATAAAATTTATAAAATTTATACCGGACGTCATATTTTTCGAATAAACTAATTAAGCCGAATACGGTTTTCTTATATTTATTATAAACAGGTTTTTATTTTTTATATTTTTTCCAAATCCGTTAATTTATTCGAACCTTTATTTTTTAAATATCGGAATTATTAATTAAGTTAAAGGGATTATTAAATTATATAAAAAATTCAAATTTATGAAATTTAAAATATTTACCGAATTATTATTCTGGACCGATAGTATTAATATAAAAAACCGAATTAAAATAATGATTAATAAAGCAACTAAATAAAATGACTTAATTAAAATTATTTTAAAAACCTTTTAACTATAAAACCTAAAGCAAATTCGGATTACCAAAAATCGATTAAAAACTTTAATTAAGTAAACTTAACGAAATAACCATAATCAGGTTTACGATTATTACTTAAAGTATGCCGCTAAAATAAAAAACGTTTTAGAAAAAGTTAAGCAAAAAAAGTAGTTAATTAATAAGGATAAATATATTAAAAGTTTATTAAAAGGTTACTAACCGGCTATTTTAAAAGAATTATTAATAATTCGAATATGTAGCTTAAAAACTTATACGTAATAATTTATAATAATGCTTCCATATTAATTAAAAATTAGGCCATAAATAAGGTAGCAATTTTTAGATATAAAGAACGTAAACGATAATATAAAGATGTTCGCTTTAATATTCAATAAAAAAATAAAAATCGGCTTTATTCGGCCTAATAGCCTAAATAATAACGACAAAAAAGCTCCCGTTTATAATAATTATTATCGAATTGGATTAATCAAATATCGGAAATTATAAACGCGTTATAAAAGTTAAAAATTAATTAAAGCCGATAAATCTAAAACCTTAAAGCTTTTTAAAAAAATTAAAATTTAAAAAGCTGCCTGGTTATTATAGTATTACGTTTCGTTAAAATAAAAGGCACTTTAAATATATAATTATAATACCGATTTATTGATTAATATAATTAATTTCTAATTAGATAAATTTAATTAAGTAAATTTTTACCGTAAACGAAATAAATATTAAAATTAAAAGAATTATTAAAACGGTTATTAAAATTGTAATAAACGGTTTAATAACTTTAATTAAGGAATTTATTAATTTTATTAAAAGTTTAAATATAATATATAAAAATGCCGTTTATTTATTAACATAAAAATTACAAAATTAATTTTATTTGCCGATAACAATTATACCATTTTTCTTAAAATCCTAAAAGATAAGGTTACCTTAAATATAATTTAATTTCCTTAAACTTTAAAAAGATAAGCGATTAAATAATAAATCTTAATTTGGAAAAGGATTTTAAAATGGATTTATAATTTATTAATTTTTTCTACCCGATTTAAAAAAAAATATGGTACTTTAATCGATAAAACAACATTTTCCGGAACGTTAATAATTAATTAACCAGCCCCGACCCGGATATTATTAATCTAGTTAAACTTTAAAAGCATATTACGATTTTATAACCAAATCGATAAAAGGTCGATATTAATTAAACCAAAATAACCGAAATTAATATAACTTATTTATTAATTATAAAAAAGAATCGTTTTATAAAAAGGTACTTATACGTAAATAATTATAAAATAATCCTATCGAAAACAAAAATATCTATTATTTGGAAAAAATACGAATTTTCAAAATTAACAACTTTAATTAACCAACGATATTTATTAATGTTATAATAGTTAAACGATTCAGAAATAAAGAAAATAACTTTAAAGATATAAAAAAACAAAATTAAGTACGAAATTAATAATAATAATTTGATATTTAAAGGACCTATATTTTATAATATAAAAATCGATACTTAAATAAATATTAATACTTTTTAAATAAACGATATTACTTAAACGGATAATAACTTTATTTATAGAAACTTAATTAATAAATATATAATTAAATTTTTTTAAAAAAAAAATTCGAAAAACTTTTAAAAGGAAGTTTAAAATTATTTAGTTTAAATTAATCGAAATTTACCCAAATTTCTGAAAAACTTTTAAAAACTTTATAGTTATTAATATTTTAAAGGTATTTAGTTACAAAAATACGGAAACGATTAAGATCACCGAAGTTAAAATGCAAAAATTAAAGGTTTTAAAAATAAAAAAACTTTTTAGGATTTTTATTATGGATATCGGTTATAAAGTAAAAAGTTAAAAAGTAATTAAAGTTTTATCGGTTTAATAATATAACCTAGTTAAATATATTATCCCGTTATTTAAACTGGTAATTAAAATAGGGTATAAAAGCGGCAAAAATTTAATTAATAAAGTTATTAATATCGGAATTAGATTTAACGTTGTCGTTATATTATATATTAAGCAATATAAATTAATTATGCGATAAATACGTATATCGTTTATAGGTTTTAATTTTTAGAACAGAACTTCGTTTAAAGGCATTATCGAAATATTTATTTAACTAGTTAGCTGATTAATTTTTTATTATTATTATTATTAATAATTATTACGTTCTATAATTATTAATATTAGAACTTAATTTTATGGTCAAATCGAAAATCACGTTAAATATAGACCCGGACGTAATAAAAGCAACTTTAAAACTTAGCCCGTTAAAAATTATTATCTTTTTAGTTCTTATTAAAAAAGTTACGCATAATATCCGTATTAATAAAAAAGAGCAGCCGGTAAAATAATAAGCCGCTTTATTGGCAACAGCAAGCTTATAAGTAAAGGTAAAAACGAATATATTACAGGCCTTTACGTTTTCTTGATTAATAATATATATATTAATTAAAACCTTAAGATAATTTAAAATGTTATAAGTAATAAACTGGAACCCGGAAATATTATTTTAAACTAATTTAACGATAAAGAACTTATATATGCCTTATATAAAATATTATAAAACAAAATATAATAAAAGATTAATAATAATCCGACCGTATAAATTAATACGATATATAAACCGAAATAAAAGAAAATGGTTTTAATCGATAATATGCCATCAAACGGATCAATATTATTCAGAAATCCGGACTAAAAAGTTATAAAGCTTAAAAAGATTTAGGAAGTTATTAATTAAAGTAAAAAAAAACCTGATAAATTGGGTATATTAATAACTGCCTTATTTTCTATGTTTATTAATAAATTACGAGGTACCCGATTTATTAAAAAAAGGGTTAAGGTTGTTTTTAATTAACTTAATAATAAATTTAACCGTATTAAAAAAGCTTTATTTGAAAAGATATTTTTTCGTACAAAGATTACTTTAACCTAAAATTAATAAAACTATAACAAAATTAAATTAAATATTATACCAAATTACAAAATCCGAATAATTCTTTATAAAACATAATAAATTAAAGGTATAAAAATGCCTGTTAATTTTAAAAATAAGCTAGTTAATATATTATAAATACGTATTTAACGAAAAATACTTAAACAGTTTTATACCGCGTACAAAAATACCTAGTTTTTTATCAAAAAAAAAGATAATAGTTTACGATTAATTAATTCTGCAACTAAATTAAATATTATTACTTTGCGTAATACCTTTATGCCAAAAAATTGTAATAAATTTTCTGCGGATTTTGCTATATATGCGTTAATTACCTTGATAAACCTTTTTTCCGGTTACGATCAAATTATATTAGCCCTTGCTAACAAAGATTTTATTACTTTTGCAACATTTTTAAAACTTTTTAAATATATTAATATATTTATAGGATTTATTAACTTTATAGCTTATTTTTGCTGCGTAGTAAAAAGGATTTTTAACGATTTGATGCCCGATATTATCCGGTTATTTGTTAACGATGTCGGTATTAAGGGCTTAAAAATAAGATATAACGATAAAAAGATTTTTTTCCGGAATTCGGCAATCTGGATATAAGTATATCGTTAATATAAATAAGACCCTTTTTAATTGTAAATTTGTTAATATATCGATTAGTATAAAGAAGTTTTAATAATATTAAGAAATAACCGTTATAATCGGATTTTTTTGCGGGACGAATAAACGGTAACCGGATATAATTAAGGTAAAAAAGATCCTAGAAATCCCGTTATATAAAAACGTTTCGAAGGTTAAAACATTTTTAGGTATCGTTATTTATTACCGGATTTTTGTTATATATTTCGCTATTAAAACCAAACTTTTTCTACGTTTACTTTAAAAGTATTAACCTTTTATTTAAAGATTTAATTAAAACCGTATTATGAAAAATGTAAAAAGAAAATTTATTATTACCCCGACCTTGGTTATTTTAAATTATAGTTTTATTATAAGCAAAATTATTATAAAAATAAACGTAAGTAAAAACGGGTTTAAAGATACTTTTAATTAAATAATTAATAATATCGAATATTCCGCGTGTTTTAAAAGTAATATTTAGAAAAACGTTAAGTTAAATTATAATATTAACAAGTTAAAATATCGAGTTATTTTTAAAATTTTAAAAAGGTTTCGAAATTATATTTATAAAGTTCGATTTATGTTAAAAACCGACGTTAAGGTATTAATAATTTAAATTAATAATTTCCTAAATTTCTTACTTAAAATTATATTTATCCGTTAAATTATTTAAATAAAAATGTTCGAATTTAAAATTAAGTATATCTTTAGCAAAAAGAATTTAGCCGCCGATAGTTTGTTCCGAAAGTTGCCTAAAGTTTTTAATACGTTGGATAATTAATAAAAAAAAGAAGTCGATAATTTTATTAATATTTAATTAAACGTTATTCGATTTAACCTTATTTTAACCGGTACAGCTTTAACCTTTACTGGAACAGATAAACAAAAACCTTTTATTAAAAACTGGTTTAAAAAATCGCAAAAGTACGTTAGGTTCCTTATAATACTGAATTTTCTTAATCGGTTACGGAAAGCCTTAGTAAAAAAAAAGAGCCGCTTTTAAAGCTGAAACGTTAAATTATTTTATTTAAGACGGTATTTTATAATGTAAGGCGGATAAGCGATACGGCAGCCGTAAAATTGTCGATATTAAACGAAAGCGATTTACGGTAATCAGGTAATATTATAAGGATTATAGCTATGAGGGACGAAATTTAACCTATCGTTATATAGCAGCTTTTTATTATTAACGCGGAATATTTGGCTATATTCGGGAAGCAATACGGGCATATATAAAATGTTAAAAGGTAGCTAATCGACGGTTCGAAAAAAGCTACGGCTTTTCGCAACCTATTAATATAACTATTATTTAAGTAATTAATGTTTAATTTATATCTAATAATAACGATTACAAAACTACGGTCGAAACAAAATGCAAATTATCCAACTATTTAAAAATTAAATCTTTACGTTTTGTTACGTTAATAATAATTAAAAAGTTCTTAAATAAGCATATCTTTTACCGATACGGTATCTCGATTAAGATTAAAATAAATAGTAACTTTAAAAATAAAAGCGAAGTAATTAAAGCTTATAATACATTCGGGATTTAGCGAAAGGTTGGAGCTATATATATCGTTTAGCAATAAGGCCTAGTTAAAAAAGGATACGTTCTAATCGTTAAAGGCCTAATAAAAGCAGCAAATGGTACCGGCAAAAAATAAATCAAGCTCTTGCCTAGGATGGTCTTCGCTAATAATATTACTATAAAAAGTTACGGCCTGAGCCTATATAAACTGCTATACGGAGAAAAAGCCCTTTTACTAATCGAAATAATTCTGCCGATATAGAAAATTATAATATAAAATCTTAATAGCTTAAAAACAAATTTGATTACTGAAAAAATTCGGCTTTTGGAAAAGAAAACTGAAAATATAGCCAAGGTTACCAAAATTATTACTAATTAACGGCGCAAAATTACTAAATTAATAAACCAAAAAGATAGGAACAAGATAAAAGATAAACCTTTGGAAATAAATAACCTAATATTATTATATAATACGCCCCGATATATAAATATATATAAAAATATAAAACTTAAATATCTTTAAATTAGCTCGTATTTAATTAATAATATTATTGGTTTAAGTACTTACTGCTTAAAAGAAATTAATAAAATAAAGTTATAAAAAACCTTCTTTATTAATAAATTAAAATAATATATAAAAAATAAAAAAGGATATTAGGAGCCGATTAATTTATAAAAGGACGATTAAATAAAATTATTTACCAATTAACTTAACAGCAGAACGTTAAATACCTTAAATATTACTGATATTAAATTATTAAAAAATTAATAACTTAAAGCTTTAAAACCTATAAAAACAAATATTAAGGTATAAATATCTAATAATCAATTCGAAAGTTACGCAATCGTGGACGATAATGATATACCGGAAACGAACGGATTAAAAAAGCGGAAGAAATTAATGCAATTAATTACAAAAAATTAAAATATAAAAACTTTATTACGCCTTATTATTACCCTACCCATTATTATATTATACGATACCCACCATATTTCATTCGTAATTAGTACGTTTAATTATATTTACCCGGTATTAAAGATCCGAAATATACTTTTTAATTTTGTTTCAAAACTAATTTTTATTAAATATTTTTATAATTAGGTAAATATTATCGCAAATATCTTTTTTAATTTATGGTAACCGTTTATAGTTCGCCTTAAGGTTTTCGAATCGATTATTTCGGAATATATAATTATAACTTTCGATAGACTCGACATAATTATTTCAAGGTCCTTTATAAAATCCCGGAATTAACTAATATTTAAAGAATAAATATATACCATATTAATTAGATTATTTTAATGTTTTATGTCGTTACTTATATAATTCGTACGGAATAATATTAAATATTCCGAAAACTTAAATAAATAAATCAGTAATATATCGAAAATCTTTAATAAGTAAAGATATAAAAAAACTCGTAAGCCCGGCCCGAAATATCTTAACGAATACAGAATAAAACGGTAACTTTTTACCTTTATTTTAAAGCATAAAAATTATATTAAACTAAGCATTTGCAACTGCGCAAAAGTTTTTGCCCTCGATTCGCTATCGTATGTACCGATCAGTAGCTGGATTGCCGACCAAGTTAATAAATATAACCCTAAACATCTTTTATTAATTAATAAAAATTGGTTAAAAATGTTATAAAAAATAAAAAGTATTTATTTTAATATATTTAAACGTTACGTAATATTAAAAAGGCGTAATATTTTAATGTTTAAAAATAGTTTAGGGAGCCGATCAATAATACGCGAACTTGCTGGAATAATCGATATCGTTAATAAAAACTCCGAGATAATATTACAAGGTTGGGACATTTTAAAAGGTAAAGGTACAACCGATATTAATCGGCGGCCACCAATTATTTGCTTAATGGTACCTAGAATTAAGCTGGGCATTAAACTCTTTACTATTTCGATTAATAGTAATATATATTAAAAGGGCCAAGGTTTAGAATGTTATAAATTATTGATAACTGGTATTTTAAGTAATAGAGCATCTTAATTAAGTGTTATATTACGGAATCTGTATTGAAAAAAAAAAGCTAATTTATAAATAAGTACCTAACAATATATTAAATTTTAAAGCTTACGAACATTATTAAGGTTATATAAAGGCTTAATACCCCGATTAATACTTAAGGCTTTATCGGTATAACAAATTATAAGTTTAAAAAATATGGTTATATTTAATATACCCAGGATTTTACGACGTTAAGTAAAAATATGTTTAAACTTACGTATATTTTGCTTAACCTTGCGATCGACGGACTTAATATTACCACAACCTAATAACTTATTACCTGATCCGGATTACTTTTTAATAAACAACTTTTTTATAAGGTCGATAAATTTATCTAGGTCTACATTTTTAGGAAAACCCTAAATATTACGTAAATTTAATTACTTGCGGGAATTTATAACTGTATTAATTAAAACGACAAAAATAATTATATATTTATTTAAATATATATTAAGTTTTAAAAATAAATATAATTAAAAAAAATTGGTATAGTTTATAAGAAGAAAGTTGTAAAAAAAATATAAATGCAGAAATAATTCTATAACTAATTAAAGAAACGTACTAACAATTATATCCCTTTTCATATAATATCGGATAAAATTATTAGGAATTTTTTCGGTATATACGTTTTTTATAACAAAATTTAATATATTAACCTTATATATACTTAATAAATTACGTATATAATTTGGTGTTACTCTCTAACGAATTCCTGTACTTATATAACTTAATATATATAACCTACCTATATTTTTATATATTTATATCTATATATATCTATATATTATATATTATCTTTATTTATTATTATTACCCTTAATTATCATAAATCGTTTTAATCGTATTTATATATCCCAATCAGCCTAGCATTAATCATAATATCGTTGTTTAAAAAGCGTACCATATAAAGTAAAAACAAAAAATTTAAGAAATTAAATATATTATATTTTGAAGATCCTAATCAGTCCGCTAATATATTTATATAAAACATTGAAAATATGGATCGTATATTACGTAGAATATAAAATGGAAATTGCAACTTTTATCCACTTATAATACCATCTACGGAACTTTATTTTAATCGATTTATTTTTATTGCCCTATATATTAAAGGTAGTAACCGTTTATAATAAAAGATTATTTTACTTCTTTTATGGTCCGATAAATTTTGGAATAACGTAATGTTAACCGGATTATAATAAACCCTTATAATTATGCAAAACGGGAAGTACTTACGACTTTAATATCATATTTCTATTATTTAAATAATTATTATAAATGCTTTACTCGGAATTATAACCTTTATTTTAAAAACCGGAAAGGTAATTAATAAAAATTAGATTATTATTATTCTTAATAATATAAAAAAAATTATCCGGGCCTATAATCTTAAATACGTTTAATTCATTATTTAAATTAAAATATTAATCGGTAACAAAAAAGAAAGTTATTAAGTTAATACGTTATATATCCGATCAATAAGAACTATTATACTTTTTAATACTTACCCGTTTAAAAAACGTATTAAGTTACTTCTGTAAAAATATCGAAAGGCCTAAAAAAATTTAGTTTTTAGTAACCTACCTATACGTATAACAATCGTTAATATATTATCCCAGAATATCTTTTAAACTTACGGTTTGTAAGTTAATTACGTATGTTATTTTATTATTTACGACCTAAATTAATAAAGTAAGTTTATATTATTTAAAAACGTTATTATGCAAAATAATATAAAGAAAATAATTAAAAAATACCATAAACTTAAGTTGAAAAAGGACGATATTTTAAGGCCCGTAAGATTATAACCTAACAAGTTCTTATTTCTGTCTAGCGATAATAATAAAAAGCTAAATATTAATAAAACTCTAAATCCTAAAAGTAAGCGATAATTAAGTTTAATTTCTTTTAATTAAAAAAACGAAATTTATAAGGAATCGACTTTACGAGCTACCGTAACCCCAATATTTCCTTTATAACTTATTTATCCCAAAGATATATTACTAATATAACCCTTTAAGACTACCTTTAAACCGAAATGAAAATTTTAACCGGCTGTAAATAATCAGCAAGTACAAGTAATAATAAAAAGCCGATATAATATACCGTATAAATAGGTAAAAAATACTTATAAAATAATAGCATAATAATTAAAGCTATATTTCCCTTAAGGTTAGCCTAATTGGGCCAAATATAAGGCCTTAATCGTTAAGTAAAAAAAAGAGGACAAAGTACAAAAGGAAAAAGAAAAAGTTAAATAACGCAAAGATTTAACCAAATGTAAAAAACGAAGTTTTAAGTTAAAAAAGCTAGAAAATAAACCGCGTAAACGGTAACTAAATTAATTAATAAGTTTTATATATATTTTATAAAGTTAAAAGTTAATTGCGTTAAAATTCTTTTTAATTTTTTTAAAAAATAAATTGAGGATAATTTTGTTTTAAGAAAAAAGGGTTAAAATGAAACAGGGTGCAGGGTTGGATATATGGCCTAATTAATCGATTAATTAACGCCTTTTTTATATTTCTAGCGGTTTTTTTCGCCGGGCGTAATCCCGAGAACATTACCACTTATCGTTGATAGTTTCGCTTTTTGGACTGGTTTTAATACCAGAATACAGTTTGCGTTGCCTTTATTATCTGTTAAACCCTGGGCTCACTCGTAATATGTTCTTCGATCATGCATTAATCAGAACCGATTCTCCCCGTCCTAATTCAATATAAAGGATATTAGTTAAATGTTATATGGTATAATTAGTTGCAGGTGCTTTAAAACGCGCAACGCACTTTAATATAATCTAGTCACGTGATGTATATAGTCCGATCAGAGGAAGTCTTTCCGTATATAGGGTGCTAGCGCACCCCCTGCTAGCTGACAAATTCCTTATATAAATTAATTATTACCCCTATTTCTTTTACCTATTAACGCGATAAATAAACCGATTTTTTTAACCTTATCATGTTATATCTGTTAATATCAGGGGTTCTAAGATAAACAGGACGTTACGGAGATTACTAGTAGCTTAGAGTGGAGACTATACCAGCCACATTTATTAGTATAAGCCCTAACCGACGTAATTAAAAACTTTATAATTAATATAATAAAGAATGTACATAATTCAAGGTTATATAATATTTAATAATTAAAAGTTTTATTTATTTAAAATTTAATTACGTATATAAATAATACGTATATTTTATTTAAATTATATTTAATTTAACCGATAATATTAACCTTAATTATTTTATTGGTAATCTATGATATCTTTAAGGATTGGGTACTTTGAAAAATTGAGCTCCGAAAGTGAGCCGATAATTTAAACGTTTGAGAATTTATCGGTTTTAAAAGTAACGTACATACGGTACCGAAATAGCAATTTAGGAAATTAATTATTATGGAAACCTTTTTATAAATCGAACCTGATAAGGCCGTAAATCTAGTAAATTTAATCATTAATATATAAAAGATATATATTTAAGTTTAAAATTAATGTATATATAAATATAAAAAATATTACGATATTCGTAAGAATTTAAATTAAAAAACTTTTACTTAAGTTATATTCTTAATATTATCAATTATTTAGGAAAACATTTTGTTAAAGAATTAGAATTTTAGGAATTAGTACGTGACGTTAGTTATTGCCGGGAAAATATACGGAAACGATTTGGCTAGGAATATTTGAAATTAATATTATTAACATTTTAAGTTTTTGGATAAGTTATATACAAAGATAAAAAAGTGGATATAAAAAAGGGGGTTTTTTTTTTGCGAAAGGTTTTAAATATAGAATGCCCGAAATAATAAAATATCGAATTTGGATTAAAAAAATTTTAATAGTAATAACTCCGGTTTTAAGTAATTAAGTTTCGAATTTTCGAATAATACGTAAAAATAATATTACGAATAAAAGCTTTTTATATTTACGAAATATAATTAATATTTAAAACGAATAAAAAATAATATAATTTTATAAAATTTTATGAAATAATATAAACTTATGTTTTTTGGCTTTTTATAAAAAAAAGTTAATCGAAATAAAGAACGATGAAAAAGTTAATTTAATTAAAAAACAATTAAAGATAATTCCCGTTAATTTGAAAAAGAAAATAAAGAAAATTTTTAAGGTAATAAAGGTCGTAAAGGATAAAGGTTGTATAATCTTTTTAAACGAAAACGTTAAAAGTTTAATTTAAAAGTAAAAAACGGAAGATATTATCGTATTTGCCTATAAATTTATTAATTTTTCAAATATTTTTACGTATTTCAGAAAAGGATTTTATTAAATAAATTTCTTTTCCCGATATAAAACTTAGTTAAATATTAAATGGTAAGTGATACGGTATTAGAAAACGAAATCCAATATTTAAAAAAGTAATTGAAATAAAGATTTAATAATTAACTTTTAAAAATAGGAAAAGTTAAAGCTTACTTTTTTATATAACGTATAACCTTTCATACAAGCTTGCGAGCTAAATAAGCTCGCGAGCCGTTTTTTGGCATTTCGGAATAACAAATTTAAATAACTTAATAATAATATATCGTATTTATTTAAATTAATCGGAATTTTTTTTTTTTCGTTAAACGTAATTATAACTTTTATATAAGTATGCGTATTATGTCTGGGGTTTTTATAAATGCTATATTTCCGTTTTTTAGTTTTAATCTTTTTACGATAACTTTTTTTAGTTGCTATTAGTTGCATCTTTTTATTATTTTTTTAGGCCAAAAAAGTTTGTTCCTTGTATATAATAAGTATTTCTTTTTTTTAAAAAAGTTTTGTTTTTTTTTTGTTTTTTTTTTTGTTGTTTTATAACGTTTGCTTAAGATATAATTCGTTTCGCGTAATAAACTAACTTTTTCACGAAAAAGAATATTTTCGTATAAAAGTAATAAATTATTTTTGGTTCAAAATTTAACCGATTTAGTTATTTTTTATTTTAACGAATTACTTTATTAATTTTTACATCTTTGTTTATAAATAACGTTTTTATTTTTTTAAATTTTTAAAGGGTTTTGCGGGCGAGGAATGAATGGAACCGGTAAAGGTTAGTGGGAAAACGGTTAGCGTCAGTATAATTAGAAGAACTTTTAATTTGGAAAGAACGGTATTGGGATCGAATAAAATAAGCTTAGTTTTTACGAATCTAGATTTAATGTTATCGAACGTTATAGTAATTTAAAATGCGTTATAAAAGTTAGAGAGGAAATCTTTTTTAATAATGTAAGTATAATAGCGTTATATTAGATTTTCGATATACCGTAAATAAACGCGTTTAAAAAATATATTAAGAAATTAAAACCGATATAAAAAATGCGCGGGTATATAAAGTATAATAATATTCTTGTCAGCGTAATATTTTTCGAATTTTATCAAATGGTAATTTTCGCGGTCGTCGAAAATAAGGAAACGTTTTGAACTTTTCGTATACGTTCGAATATATTTATTAAAATGCTGGATTTATTTAAATTTTAATTTATTTGTTATTTAATTATTATTATTTAATCCCATTTTTAATCGGTTACTAATAATAAGTTATTACGGTATCAAGATTTAAAATAGTTCTTTTCCGTTATAATAATAAATAACGGTATAATTTAATTTTAAGAATGAATAATTTAAATAATTATAATTTATTTTTTTAATTCTTTTGCGTTTATTTAAATTTTTTACCTTTTTTAGTATTAATAATTATTATGCCCGTTCTTATAAAAGCTTTATTAAAAATTTAGTTTTATTAAAGTTATAAAAAATCTTTTATAATACTATATTTTATAATTATAATGCGAATAAATTCGAATTATTTACTAAACATTTTTAGATTTTTGTATAAAACTCATTAATAATCGAATTTCTGATTTAAACGCGTTTAAATCTTTTTTTGCCGTTTATTAAAGTTTGATGTTTAATTAATTTTAACGCATTTTATAACGTGCTGGGTTAATTGTATATTAATTATATTTTTAACGTATTAAAGTCAGATAAGAAACGTTTACGTATTTAAGTTAAGAACTTTTTCGATAATAAATTTCTTTTCGGTCGGCGTTAATTTTCGTAATTAGGAAATAATATCGGGCTTTTAAATTAAATTCGGAGATATTATATATAAAATATAACGTTTTAAAACTTAACTTTTAGTTTTATTTTTTATTTTAGATGGTTGAATTTATTCTAGATTTTTTAATAAAACGCTTTGTATTGTTGGTATTAAGAAATTAATAATTAAAATTGTGTAGTTAGAATGTTAACAAAAACGGTTTCCGAGTTTATTTGGCTCGTAAGCTTATATGGGACGTTATAAATGAAAATCTTTTAATTAATTAATTTATTTTTTCAAGAATTTAATTATTTTTGATTCAAAAATAACTTTTTATTGTTTTAATATTATTACGCGATTTTTTAATTTTAAACGAACTTTTTCTGGAAATATTGTTTATATAGGCGATATATTAATACTTATTTTAGGATCCGGGAAAATCGATATTAAGGTTAATAAATCAACTGGTTCATTAATTATCCAATTATACGACGTAATTTATTCCGAAAGCTTTATACATAATTTAATATTTTTACGTTTATATTTAAAAAAGGATATTAATAACTTGATACAAGTTTTAATAATTATTTACGCTGAAAAATAATGGTATTTTTAATTATTTAATTGATAATTAAAACTAGTTTATAATTATAAACGTTTTAATGCATACTTTTAAAGCATCATTTAAGGTTTGCCGTAATAATGTTAATTTTTAAATTAAAAACTTTTCAAGTATTAATTTAATAAAATTTTGGTACTTACGGTTAAAATATTCCAACTTAAAAATATTAAATTATTTTACCGATTATTATAAAAACATGCGCGTTAAACGATTAATAATTACGAATTATTACGTTAACGAATATTTAAAACTACAAGTGTAAAATAAACGAAAATTTTAAAGTAAATTATTAAAAATAAAATAAAACTTTATTATTAATTTATATATTTTCGAAAAAAGTCTCGAATGATATAAAAATTTTATATTATTTATTACTCATTGATTTGAATATAGGTTTAATTTTTACTTTAAAAATCAAGAAATCCAAATTTTCGTAAAAGTGTTTAAATATTTTTTAGTGATAATAATTTATTAAAACTAGGTATCATCAAGGACTTTCGAATACGATAACAAAATTATTAAAAGAATTAAGATTTTAAATCTTTTCGGAAACAAGAAATATATACGGTACAAACTTTATACGTTACATATATAGGCATAAAATGGTACCGTAAAACGTTCGAAAGATATAATCAAGGAAAACGTTCGAGTGAAAGAAAAGGGTAAAATTATTAACCTTTTTATAAGTAAGAATTTATAAAATAACGGTATATTTATATAACCGAACCTTAAAATATTTTTTACTTTAATAATGATTATATAAATATTTTTATATTTATTCTACGTTTAAAGAAAATTCAATAGTTAAGGACCGAAATTATATTGAATATACTCTGAGATTTATAATTATATAACGTACGTTAGGTTTATAATATACCTTTTAAAAAGAAATGATTATAAAAATTAAACCTCAAAGTATAAATAAAATATTGCGTTAAATATCATCTAATAAATATTTATCAGGTAAAAAAGCATTAATTAATAAGATTCATGTTATACGAGATATTGTTTTTAACGAAAAGGAATTCTTTATCGAAAATATTAAAGATTTACGAAATAATTTATTACATATTATCGAAAAAAGCTTGATTATCTTATTACAGAACTTTCGGATATTTATGCCTATTTTAACTGTCACCTTATTAAGTTAAAAAAAGAATAAAAAATTTAGCTCATGTTTATAAAAATACTAAAAAAAACGAAAAAACGTTAAGCGAGTACGGACTTTAAGCGTAAAATACTTTAAATACGGTATATAATAATAAAATTAGTTATTTTTATATTCTAATTATTTTCAAACCTTTTTTATTTTCAGATTTTAATCTTTTATTTATAACAATATTAATAACCGTTATTATTAAAAATTTACGAAACGTTAAAAAAATTTCGAGCGTTTAATTTAACCGAATAATAATAAACTTAATCATTACCGGTAACAAGATAAGGTAATAATTTCAAATAAAATATTGTTATTATTAATTCCAGGCGAAAAAGATTTTTAAATAATAAAATAACGCCGAGTAAATTAAAAAATAACGTTTAACGTAAGCAAAAAAGTTACGTTAATCGGTACGTTAAATAATAAACGAATAATTGAAGCAAAATTTGCGCGATTTTTCAATAAATCTGCTAAATATTTTAGTAATAAAAAGTTTAGCTAAAAAGGTAATTTTAATTTAGGAAAATCAGGTAAGATATACTAGCGAAATTTGCTATCATTACTTAAAAAGCATAAAAACTTAAAATTTTAAACCATAAAATTTCTTTTTTTTAAAACAAAACGAGTTTATTTATAAAGTTATTTAAAAATCGTTACGTGATTTAAAATTAATAAAAATAAAGCTAAAGATTACTAATTACTAAATTATGGATATATAAGTTTAATAAATACGGATAATTTTAAAAAATAAAGCTTATTTTATAATACGAAATAATTAATAAGTTAAATTTGTACTTAAAAATACGTTTATATCAACTTTAATAAAAAGAATTTAAAAATTTTATATTAATAATTACTTATATCGATTTAAAACTTATTTAATATAACGTAATAAACGTTTTGGTTAATTCTAAAATATTAGATAATATATTTATAAAAATACCTTTAAAATACAAAAAGCTTGATACGAACTTCGAAAAGTACTTTTATTATATTAAAAAAAAATTTTACTATTAAACTAAGAAAGTTAAAATTCAGATCTATCCCTTATAAACCATATTATTTTATTAAAAATAAAATTTTTATCTTTTTTTTTAGCGACAACATGGTGCTAACTTATCGCAAAAAAAAAAAGAAATATTTAATTTATCGTAAATATCATCATAATTAAATTATAATATACCTTTTATTTAACAAAAAAATGAATAATTTATAATAATTCTTAAAAATAAAAGTTATCAAAATAAGCGAAAAGAACGAATCTGCCTATTTTAACCCGATTATATTAATAAATTTGTCAATTTTACCTTCAATAAAAACAAATTATTTTCTTAAACTCTTATAGAACATAAAAATTTACTTTCTTTAAATAATAAAGCATTTATAAATTTAATTAACAAATATTAGCTATAAACCGGATTTATTATATACGTAATAATTATTATACGACCCGATATTACATTCGTCACCTTTTATTTATCCCGCTTTAATATAAACTTAAACGATAAATATTACGATACTGCTTAATAATTAATAAAATAGTTACTTAAAACAAAACCCTACGGTTTATAATTCTCAAATAAAAATCCCTTTAATATTTAAAATAATACCTTTTTTATTAATAATAATATCGATCGGAAAAATTTATAAGTATACGTAATAAAATTATTTATTAAAATATTTAAATAATAAACTAATAAATAAAACAAAATAATTATTAATACGATAAAAACGAAATTTTTATTCCTTATTTAAATTATAAAGAAAATTGTATACGTTTTATAATTAAATAATCCCGAAATAAACTTATAATACGATAACCAACAAACTATATATTTTGTTAAAGCCGATATTACCTAATTATAAATAAACCTTAAATACCTTAACATATATAACTATTAATTATAATAAATAATTACGTAAAACCAAATTAAAATAAAATATATCTTGACAAATAATATTAATAAATAAATAAATTAAAACTTAATCAATAAAAGGTTTTAAAAAATTAAAAAATTAATATCATAAAAAAGAATTAACGGGATAAATTTTAATACCTAAACTTTCATAACAAGTTAATCAACTTCGAAAAAAGCAGTTTAAAAAGATATATTAAATATCAAAGGTGCTAAAATAAATAGGACACCACGGAGATTACTTATGGCTCAGAGTAGGGACTACACCAGCTACATCCATTAGTATAAGCCCTGATCGACGCGGTCAAAGGACTCCATAATCAATACAACAACGAATGCACACAATCCAAGGTTACGCAGTATCTAACAATATCCAGCATACTCTTTTATAAAACTATCGCAAACCTTGTTAGCGTTTATTACGTTAAAACTATTAATAAATAAAGTTTTTCCGAAACCGATTTAAATTATTTTTTATTAAAAACTTTTACGTCATTTTATGGTTTGTTTAATGCGTTATAAACTTTTCGTAAAATTGTTTTTTTTAAATTCAAGAAACTTTTTATAAAGTTATTTATAAATAATTTCGTATAACTGATAATTATTATATTATTCCTTTTTTTCTTAATTTATAAATCCTTTTAATAAAATATTAGTTTAATTAAATTATATATTTTAACGCATTTTAATTTTATTATTAATTTTAAAATATTTTTATAAATGATTTAAACCTTTCTTTATTATAACAAGTTACCGTAAAAGAATAATTATATTCAAAAAATAATATTTTTAATAACCTATTTAAAAATACCTTTTTTTAACCTTTTAAGTTAAAGTCAATAATTTTACTTTAATTATATTCGTAATAATTATATTTTATTAACCGTATTCTACCATTAAACGGTTCAAATTACTAAGCGGACCGTTTTTTAATATTTCGTAACAATAAATCCGAATAACATAAGAATAACATATTAAATCAATTTAAATTAATTAATTTTTTTGTTAGACGTATTTATAGCTTGTTTATAAGTACGCGCATTATATCCGGCCTTACCGGAAACGTTATATTTCCGTTCCTTAGATTTAACCTTTTTATATGAATCATTTTTAGCCGTTATTAGCTGCATTTTTTACCACGCCCTTTTTTTCGGCTAAAAAAGCTTATCCTTTTGATTTTATAGATATTTCTTTTTCTTAAAAACATTTATTTTTAATTTTTCGACGTTTATTAAAAATATAATTCGTTTTGTATAATTAAACGTTTTTTTCCGAAAAAAAGTAATTTCGTATAAAATATTTTTTATTTAAAGATTAGCTGATTCGACGATTCTTATTAACAAATTACAATAGTAATTTAATATTCTTTTAGAAATAACGTTTTTACTTTATTATTTTATAAATATTTTTAAAGGTTTTTACGGGTAAGGAACGAATAAAATCGGCGGAAGTTGACGGGAAAATAATCGGCATAAATATAATTAAAAAAAGTTTCGCATTCGCTAAAAAACTTATTAAAATCGAATAAAATAAGGTTAATTTTCGTAAATTTAGAGTTAATATTATCGGACGTTATAATAGCTTTAAACGCGTCGTAAAAGCCGGGAAGAACTTTTTCTAATAATATAAATATGATAACGTCGTATTAGGTTTTCGATATATAACGAATAAACGTATTTTTTTAAAAAAAAAAGAAAATACGTAAAAAGGTTAAAACCGACACGAAAAATACGCACGTATAGAAAACGTAATAATATCGTAATTCGCGTAATATTTTTCGAATTTTATCGAATAATAATTTTTGTAGCCATCGAAAATAAGAAAACGTTTAGAGCTTTATATACGTATCCGAATATATTTATAAAAGTATTAAATTTATTAAAAATTTAATTTTTTTATTACTTAATTATTATTATTAAATATAAATTTTCAATCTGTTATTACTAATAATTTATTACGATATTAAAATTTAAAATAATTTTTTCCAGTTATAATAATAAATAACGGTAGAGCTGAACTTGAAAAATTAATCACTTAAATAATCATAACTTATTTTCTATTTTTTTTATTACGATTATTTAAACTTTCTACGTTTTTTAATCATAATAATTATTATATTTATTACTATAAAAAATCTTTTTAAAAACTTAATTTTGTTAAAGTTATAAATATTTTTTATAATAACGTATTTTACGATACTAACCCGAATAAGTTCGATTTATTTGGAAAATATGTTTAAATTTTCGGAGAAAACTCGTTAATAATTAACTTTCCGATTTAAACGTATTTAAGGTTTTTTTTTGCCGTTTAATAGATTTTAACGCCTAATTAATTTCAACGCATTGTATAACGCGTTAAGTAAACTATAAATTCGCTATATCTTTAATAGACTAAAGCCGGATAAAAAACGCTGACGTATCTAAGTTGAAAATTTGATTAATAATCAAATTTCTTTCCGTCGCCGCTAACTTTTATAAAGGAAAAATAATATCGATTCGGGCGTATTTACCGTAATATCGGGCCTTTAAAATCGTTGAAGTAACTTTATATGTAAAACTAAATTTTACAGAACTAAATTTCGGGTTTTGTTTCTTAACTTAAATAACTAGGTTCATTTTTCCTTACTTAATAAATCGTTCCATAATATTAATATTAAAAATAGGCAATTAAAGATAAAGAATTAAAATGTTTAAAAAATTGGTCCGCTTACTAGTTTGGACCGTTTAATAGTATAGCACGTTATTTGTTTTCTATTTTATAATTTTTTTAATTAATAGAATTACGAACTTTTAAATCTTTTTTCAATCGAGTAAATTATTAATAAATACAATATCATTTATATATTTTATAATTTAAACGTTTTTGATATTTTCGTTTTAAATTACTTTATTTATAATTGCGGTATAAACGTTTAATAAATTATATTTAAAACGTAATAACGGTAAAGTAATACAGGTAATATTAAGGTAAATAGAAATAATAACGAAAAGACTTAAACCGATTTTTTTCTATAGAATCTTCGTTATTTATTCGTTATTATTTTTCCGAACGAAAAAAGTTCGTTTTAATTTATAAAAATATAGAGAACCTATTTTAATATATCGATTTAATATTAAATTATTATCTTTCTAATATAGGGTTTTTATAATAACTAAACTAAGTACCCATTTTTACGTGTTTCAATATAAATTTTTAAAAATTATTTAAATTTTTAAACTTCTGAGTTTTAAATTCTTTTTTAAATTAAGAATCGTTTTTATTCTTTCTTTTTTTATATCATAATACTATATCGTTTATAAAAAATCTTTAATATATCACCTTTTATTATTATATAAACGTTTTTTAGTATAAAAAAATAACCTTTTTAAATTTTAATATTTTCTTTTTTTTCGTAAATTTTTGAAAATATATTTATAAAGACCTTTTTATTTAAATCGTTATAAATGAAAATACTTATTACGTTAAACTAAGGAAATCTTAAATGGAATTTAATAATTATTATAAAAAATAACCGTAATGTTTACTTTTATTCACGTTATTAATTTTTATATATTATTAACTTAACTTTATATTTGTCGAATTTAGAAATAAATATTCATTTGTAATAAAAAATATAATAATTTTTTTTAATTTCATAAGGACCTCTTTTTATTAATATAAAAAATTATATTCTTGCAAATAAATTATTTCTATGACGTAGAATTATTACTTTATCCGGTAAATTAAAAATTACGTAGGTTCTTAAATAATTCTAAGAAATCTTTTAAAAAAAAAATTTTCTTCGCGGTAATAAACGTTTTTATTTAAAGGTTAATAATTTTATAAATACGGAAAGTATAAAATTCTTTTTATATCGTAAGTCTTTTTTGAACTTCTTAATTAAATTATTTAACTGTTAAATAAACGTAATTAATACAACGTACCATATTATTAAAAGGACCAAACCAGTAAACGAATTAAAATCTTATACCTCGTAACAACTAATTTAAATAACTTAATTATAACATATTAAATTAATTTTAATTAATCGTATCCTTTTTCGCAAAACGTATTTATAAATTTTTAATAGATATACGCATTATATTGAAGTTCTTTATAAATGCTATATTATTATTTCTTTTTTTAATCCGTCCGTAACTAATTATTTCCCAACATTTTTAAGTTAATATTATCCCCAATTCGTAAAACGCAAAGCCGACCGACTAAATAATTATTTTCGACCGAATCCTTAACCTAAATACGCCCACAGTTTTTGTCTGGTTTTAATACGTTAAAATTATACGTCGGAAAACGTATTATAAAACGCGTTGGATATTAAAATCGCGTTGGGGGGCATAGGGGATCCGTACGGGTCGTTTCGCGAGGCGTATAGCAGGGCGTATGGTAAGACGTATCGGGCTTGATTTTGCAATAACTTGAAACCTATATAATTATACGATTAAAACAAATATTTCCCAAAGAAATTAATATTTGTTATATAAGATAAATAAGTTCTTTTAGCTAGCAAAAAGGTTATGGCAAAGAATTACTTTTAACAGCTGCTGAAATTAGTCGGTTACGGGAGTGTTGGCAGGAAGGAATGGTAATATGGCGTCCGCAACAGGCCTTGATATAATGCGTGCACTTGTTTAAAAGTTATAAAGATAGTTAGCAAAGAAGTATTTGATCGATTGGAATCGATTTAAAATGTTATGGTTAAATAATTTGGATTGATTATTACGAGGTGTAATATTTTGGTTCATTTACTGGTTTGATCTGTTTAATAGTGTAATACGTTACGGAATTCTTTTTATTAATTTAAATCATTATAAAAAATATTTTAACTTATATTTTCAAATTTAATTTTGTATTTTATAATAATTTCATTTTAGATATTTTCGTTTTCGAAATATTATTTATATGAAAAAATGTTAATTTCATTTTTATTTTCAATATCTATTTCTGAATCGTTTTTCTTTAACGTTATTTCGTTAACCGTTAATTTTTAAATAATTATATCTTCGTAATAAGACTTTAAAATTTCTAATTATTTTTCTAAACGTTTTAACCTATATTTTCATTAAAGAACTTTATTTGGTTAAAAAGTAAAATTTTTATTATAATTGCTCTTTCGAACTTTAATACTTATGTGTTATATATATTCGTGAAATTTTACTTTACGAAATGTTCGACATATACATTAAAATCTAACTTATATAACTTATTGAATTTATAATTTGAATTAAACTTTAATACGTAATATTTATTACTGTAAACTTTAAAATAAATTCATTAAAATATTGAAAGTTTAATGCTTTTTTTATTTAAGAAAATTTATAAAACTTTATATAACGTTTCTTTATTTAAAAGCGACTATTAAAACTTTATTATAGAAATAAATAACGTAATAAATAAACCTTTTTTATAAATTATACGGTAAATTCGATTTAATTTTTATAACGTATAGCTTTTCTGTTATTATACCCTTTAAATATTTTATACCTTTGTTTTTAACGTACGTAGATAAAACGAAAAGTTTTATAAAATATTTATTTTAAACGAAATTATTTTATAAACAAATTACGAACAAACTTTATACAAAACCTAAAATAACTTTTAATCTAATTTACATTATTCTTTACAATAACTAAGTGTTTATCTATTGCGGTTTTATTATTATGTAAAAATATATTATCGTCTAATATAAAATTCTATAAAAAATCGGTAACATCCGTTTATAGTTATAAACTTTTTTTAAACAATTTTATCAATTTAAACCTACCTTTAAAAAATGTTATTATTTTAAAGTTTAGCTTTTTTCGTAAAGGAAGTTTCTTCATTTTTATTAAAGTATATGCCGGATATTCGGCCATTTTAAAACTTTTTAATAATATTCTGCAATATTAATTAAATAAATAATTTAAAAGCATTAATACGTAATAATTTATCCTTAAATATCACAATATTTGCGGCACTAAAGCTTAAACTTTTACTTAACTTATTACTTTACTTACTTTTTTAATTACCTTAAAATCAGCTTTTATATAATATTTATTATCGACTATACGTTGACCTTCTTTTTAAAAATATATATATATAATTTTTCGTAATTGTTTTAATATACTATATTATTATTAAAAATACCCTAATAATAATTCTTTTGTTCAAAAGCTTATACGAAACGAGATTATAATGAAAATTTTAATAATAAAGCTTTTTTTTATTAAGTCTTTCTTACGTAAATATTTTATATATATCGTAATATTTTTATATTTTAAAATTATTACTTTAATATTTAAAACAAGATACTTTTTCGATTTCTTTACGAATCTTTAAATCGGGCTAAATTATTAATATATAAATACAATGTTTTAATCTAAAATTAAATAAATTTTTAATAAATATTTAACGTCCTATATAAGCTCGCGAGCTAAACAAGCTTGCGGGCCGTTTTCGTTAATATCTTAATTACCCAATTTCAATAGTTAATTTCTTACTATTAATAATATAAAATATTTTCTAAAGAATTCAAGATAAATTTAATTATCCCGGCTAAAAAATTAAACTAAAAGTTAAGTTTTAAAAAGTTATATTTTATATATAATATCCCCGAATTTACTTTAAAAACCTGATATTACGGTCGATACGCCCGAGCTAACATTATCTTCTAATTACAAAAATTAACGCCGACCGAAAAAAGAAATCTATTATCGAAATAGTTCTTAACTTAAATACGCGAACGTTTCGTATCCGATTTTAATTCGTTAAAAATATAGCTAATATACTACTAGCCTACTACGTTATGAAACGCCTTAAAATTAATTAAGCGTTAAACTTTATTAAATGGCAAAAAAATTCAAAACGTATATAAATCGGAAAATCGATTACTAACAGATTCTATACGAAAATCTAAAAAGGATTCGTAAAGAATTTGAACCTATTCGGGTTATAATCGCAAAATACGATATCGCAAAAAAGATATTTATAACTTTAACAAAATTAAATTGTTAATAAGGTTTTTATAATAACAGGCAGGATAATTATTAATACCGAAAAACGTAAAAAATTTAAATAAACGTAATAAAGAAAATTAAACTATAATTATTTAAATTATTGAGTTTTAAAATTAAGTTATACCGTTATTTTTTATTATAACGAGAAAAACCTATGTTAAATCTTAATACCGTAATAACTTATTACTAACAGATAATTAAAAAATTATATTCAATAATAATAGTTAGATAATAAATAAATTAAATTTCGAATAAATCCAACATTTTATTAAGTGTATTTAAACGTATACGAAAAATTCGAACCGTTTTTTTTCTCGATGGTTATAAAAGTTACTATTCGATAAAATTTGAAAAATATTACGTTAGTAATAATATTATTACGTTTTATATACTTACGTATTTTTTGTATCGGTTTTAATTTTTTAATATGTTTTATTATTTTGTTTTAAATGTATTTATTTACGGTATATCGAAAACCTAATATAACGTTATCTTACTTATATTATTGAAAAAGTTTGCCAATTTTTATAATACGTTTTAAATTATTATAACGTCTAATAATATTAAATTGAAATTCACAAAAATTAGTTTTATTTTATTTAATTTTGATAATATTCTTTTCGCATTAAACTTTTTTTTAAATATATTTACGCCGAGCCTTTTATCGTTTAACTTTCGCCGAACATATTTTACCCCCCGTAAAAGCCCTTAAAATATCCGTAAAGTAATAAAATAAAATCGATATTTGTAAAGCAAATATTAAAATGTATTAAGGTGATTCGTGAATAAAAATATATAAAACGGTTAATTTTATAACAAAAAGTTATATATTATTATTATATAAAGTTGTTTTTTTTAGAGAGAAAAACGTCTAATTACGTAAAATGAATTTTATTTTAAGTAAAAGTTATAAAATTAAAATTAAACGGTTTTTAAAAAAAAAAAGAAATACTTATTATATAAAAAAGATAGACTTTTTTGGCTTAAAAAAAGAGGAGATAAAAAAATGTAGTTAATAGTAACGGAAAAGGATCGTTATAAAAGAGTTAAAATTAAGAAATAAAAGTGTGGCGTTTATCGCAAGCCTAGATATAATGCGCGTATTTTATATAAAAGTTGTAAAGACGTTTAGCGAAAGAGAATCCGATTAATTTGAATTAATAGGATATGTTATTATTAAATTATTTAACTTTATTGTTACGAGGTAATAAAAAACGGCTCGTAAGCTTGTTTGGCTTGGGAGCTTGTATAGTACGTTATTTAATACGTTAAATAGAATCGTAAATACGCGAAAATATATATCTGGTTGTAATGTACTTTATAAGTTAGCAATAATGCCTAAATAAATTACGTTATCTTATAATCTCCTTTTTTTCCTTTACTTTTTTCTTATTTTTATATCTTTCGTTACTTTTATCGTACGGGAGTGACTTCTTTTTCGGAATTTATCATTATGAAATAACTTTATTATATTTTTATTAATGGTTTTTCTTTATCTTCATTATGTTATATAGCTTGAACTTAATTATTTTAAAAAATTATAATATATTCGAAATGAATAATAATCGGTTTAGTATTATAACTAACCAAGCTTGGCTTATTGGCAGACGGTCGGAGGTTAAGAAGGTTATTTCCGAAATAAGACTTTGGATTACGTAATATGGATCCGAATGGATCCCCGAATTTAAGGAGATTTATGTATTTAGGAAGTATAAAGCCGAAAAGATTTCCGGATTTATAAAGATTTAGTTTATTTATACGGTATAAATCCGAAAGGATAAACGAATTTATACGAATCCTAATTAAAATATATACGTTTGTTATTTTTATAACTTAAATAATACCAGTTTATAATAATAATTGATTACCTAAACTACTTACGGCTATTTATTATTATTAAACGTAATTATTATTTATTATTTAAAATTTTACGATCTTATTATTAATATAAACTATGTAACTAGGTTTAATAATTAATTAAGCTTATAGTCGTTATACGTTATAAGCTTTTATTTAATAATACCGTTAAATTTTAAGCAATACTTAATATTATTATTATATCGACTAATATTTCGGATAACATTATTTAATAATTTTAGGCAAAAGTTATCCAATTTAAGGATAAAGTTAAATAATTTAAAAATTAACTTAAAACCAATGTATTAATTATAACGACTACTAAAATTAAAGTTAAAAAGTCCGAATTTTACGATAAAAAGGGAAACGTTTAAATATTTTTTACTCAGGCCAAAACGTACTTCCAATTTTTGGAGTTAGAAAATCCGCCGAATTAAATTTTTGTTATAGTAACCTACCTTATTTAAAACGCCGTAAACTATTTTAAACGTATTATACGAAATTACCTACAAGTTGGCAAATTTAAAAAAAAAAAATTATTATAAAAATTTTTAAATATTATATTACTTTCGAAGATAAATCTCGAAATAATTTAGCTAACTCGAATAAAAAACGAAACGTAATTTAAAAACCTTTCTAATTATAACAAAAAAACTAACGTTAAAATATATTATAGTATTTAAAAACTTAATTATTAAAGCCGGATATAAAAACGATAAAAACGATATTATAATTAATACATTTTTTACAGGATTAAACAAAAACGTTAAAAACGAATTAATTAAGAAAAACTAAATTATAAACTTTAATAAATATATCGCCGAAACCGTAAAAGTTAATAACTAATAGTTTGAAAAACGATAAAAAAAGAAAGGATACTTTATTCCGAAGTTAGGGTACCTTAAAGCTAACTAAAAAAGGAAACGCAATTCGTTTTCGACCTTTTACGGAATTTATTCAGGATTTATAAAGTTAGGGATCATTTAGTTGAAAAAAGGCCTAATTATTTAATATAATTACGGAAAATAAAGATATATTGTACGATAATATAAAAGCCAACAATGATTACAATAATAGATTCCAGCTTTTAAAGGTCAGTACCGGAAGGAGACTAGCGATAAAAAAACCATTAATATAATTCATATCCGAAATAATTATAACCTTTTACCAAAAATATAATAAAGATTAAAAAAAGTTAAAAAGTTGTTCTAAGCAACTGTTAAAAAAAACTATTTTTATTAAATTAATCCTTATAAAATGTTTTTAAAACCATAAAAAATAAAAAGAATTCGAAAAGTACAGTTTACCTCCTTAGTTATAAAAACGATAAAAAAGAAACGATTAGGTAATATTCGACGTTGAAACGAAAAAATACTAAAAATGGGACGAAAACCTGTATTTAAAAAAGCCCGATCGGTACGGAAGGTTTTACGCCGTTAACTATAAACGATATTAATGCAAAATATATAAAAACTAATAAAAATATATCGTATAACGGATTATGCGAATATAGTAATAAGGTTTCAATTTTAATAATTAAATAAGTAGCGACTTAAAAGACCAGAAGTAATACCGATACCTGCAAGAAATAACGACCCAAGACGAAATTAACTAAGTAGTAATATTTAAAAGTTAGCCAGAAAAAAAGAGTTACCTTATAAAAAACACTTTTTATTATTACGATTAATGCAATTACCAGACGTAAAAGGAGCTAATCCAAAAGATAGTGGAAAAATACTACCAAAAAATGATTACGGATTTATAGTTCCAGTTGGCGTTTATTAAAAACCTAATAAAGTAACGCGCCCTTTAAAAAGAAATTTAAATTTTTTTTTAAAAAAAAACCAAGTTTTAGAACCAGAATATACCATCAAGGAAACCTTCTAAAAATAAGTTGCCAATTTGGCTGTTATGCTACGCCGATAAGATAAATATTTATAATAACTGCAAAAATTAAACGAATAACATTTAAAACGAATTACAAAATTCGAAAATAACTTAAAAAACTAACGTTACTTATAAAAAAGGTTTAAGCTGGCAAAAAGAATAAAGGTAAATAGTAACACCTTAAAAAGGCTTTATATACGCTAAAAACGGCAGGAAAAAGATTAATTAAAATATAAGTACGAATTAAAAAGATAGTAGACCGTAATAATAAACTGCGGAATTATATAGAGAAATTATATCGTTCCGAAAATAATAAATAAGTTACAATTATTATAATAAAATAAGGAAAATTTTTATAAGGTTAAAAATGCCGAAGGTTAGATATTTAATTACGACAACGGATGAGTTAAACGCGAAATTAATTATTTTAAGATTTTCGTCGAAAAAATAAATAAATTATTAATTTCGATATTATTTTAATAAAAGATTACGATATAATTTTCGGATTATTATAATTAAAGCAGTATAATGCAGTTACCGATTAAAAAGTTAGCTAGGTAAATTTTGTTTTATTTTTTATCGATATATAAAATGACGTAAAATCTTAATATTTAATTAATAAAGTTAACGAATATAGGTATAAGGATACGATAAAAACTTTATTACTTAAAGAGATAAAATATACAGCAAATAAAAAATATATTAAGAAAATACGGCATATTATTATAAATTTTAAAGCATTATTTGAAGAAATAAATAACGATTTATTATTAAAGCCTAAAAAGTTATTAAAATAAATGGTTAAAATATTACCAAAATATTACAAATATAAACAATTATTTTAAAAAAAGTTTAAAATAAAATTGTTATATTATAATATATAAGATTATAAAATAATTCTTAAAAATAGCAAAATGATTACTTTTTACCTTATTTATAACTTAAATTAAATAAAATTAAAAATATTACGTAATTATTTCGAGAATAAGCTGAAAAAAGGTTATATACGACGTTCTAAGTTATTAACAGAATATTTAATATTTTTAGTACCGAAAAAGAATGGAAAACTACGATTCGTTATTAATTATAAACAATTTTACGATATTACTGTTAAGGATAAAATTTTATTATTATTAATTACAGAAATAAAGGATTGCTTATACGGAACCTAATAATTTATATTTTTAGATTTAAAGGAAAGATATAACTAAATACGAATTAAGTTAAGTAATAAATAAAAGATAACTTTTAGCATTAAATACGGACTTTTTAAATATTTTGTTATACCTTTTAAATTTATAAACGTACCGGCAACTTTTTAACGAATAATTAATTACGTATTATAAAAATACCTGGATATTTTCGTTATATATTACTTTAACGATATTTTAATTTATTCGAAAATAAAAAAAAGTGTATAAAATATATTTATAAAATCTTATAAACATTACAAAACGTTAATTTTTTGGTTAACGCCGAAAAAAGCATTTTTTTATATAACGTCCCACATAAGCTTGCGAGCCAAACAAGCTCGCAAGCCGTTTTTTAACACCTTGCAACAACAAACTCAAATTACTTAACCATAATACATTAAATTAATCTTAATTAATTAAATACTTTTTTGCTAACTGTATTTATAGCGTTTTTTTAAACCTGCACATTATATTAAAGCTTGTTATGGATGTTATGTTGCCATTTTTTCCTTCCAACCTGCCCGTAACCGATTAACGTTTAACGCGTTCAAGTTAATATTATCCTTATTTCGCATTAAACAAAACCGAGCAATTAGAAAATTATTATTAACCGAATCTTTAACCTAAATACGTAAATATTTTTTGTCCGGCTTTTATACGTTAAAGATATACGTCGGGAAACGTATTAAAAGACGCGTTAAAATGCGCGTTACGGGGCATTTCGTAAGGCGCGTCGGTATATGGCGGGGCGTATGGCAGGGCGTATAATAGGGCGTATAGTAGGGTATATCGGGCTTAATCTGACAATAACTTGATACTTACGTAATTAAATAAATAAAATAAACGTTTTTAATTAAAAGAAATACTTATTAAAGAAGATAAATAAGGTTTTTTGGCCGGTAAAAAGGTGGTAATAATAAAAGGCTGCTGGCAGCTGTTGAAGGTTGTCGGTTGTATATAGGTTAGAAGGAAGAAATAGCAATATGGCATCCGTACCAAGCTTTAATATAATGTGCACGTTTGGAAAAAAGCTGTAGATATAGTTAGCAAAGATGTATTCGATTAATTAAGATTGATTTAATATGTTATGGTTAAGTAATTTGAATTTGTTGTTACAGAGTGCCAAAAAACGGCTCGCGAGTTTGTTTAATTCGCGAGCTTATGTAGGACGTTATAAAAAGTACAATATTTAAAATATATTATTATTTTTAAATATATTAAGATAAATCTAAGGAAGTTTATAGCAATTAAAGAATAGATATAACTTATTAACGTTAAAAAGATATAAACATTTTCTGAATTTATTAATTATTATAAAAGATTTATACGTAATTTTAGCAAAATAGTTATGCCGTTAATAAAGCTTATTAAAAAAAAAAAAAAAATATTAAAAAATAAAAAGCTTTTTAATAAATTAAGGGTGTTTTAATTAGTAAACTAATATTAATTATGTACAATTTAAAGCAACCAGTTAAGCTAAAAATCGACGTTTCGGATTACGTTTTAAAAGCAATAATTAAATATCGAAACGATAAAAAAAACTTTTACTTTATTACCTTTTATTTTTATAAGTTATATAAAGCGGAACTAAATTACCTTATATACGATAAAGAATTTCTAGTTATTGTTAACGCTTTTAAGGAATTTAAATATTATTTTAAAGGTAGTATATATCAAATTAAGGTATATATAGATTATATGAATATTATATACTTTTTAACGATATAAGAATTAAATAAAAAATAATTACGTTACGTAAAATTTTTTTTTAAATTCGGTTATATTATTATTTATCGTAAAGAATTAAAAAATGGTAAAATAAACGTATTTAATAAACGACTTAATTTAATAAAACTTAAGGTTAAAATATAATAAATAATATTCGATATAATATCCGAAGGATATTTACGTTAATAACGAATTATTACGATAAAAAGAGTTTTAGTTAGTATATATTAACATATATAATAATATAATAATAACCTACCCGAAAAATAATAAATAAATAAAATTTAAGTATTAAAAAGATTTAAAAGGATTTAATACGAAATATATATAAATATTAATTATATGGATACCTCAGGGTCCATAAAACCTTAAAACGCTTATAACGGATATATTACTTTTGTAAAATAAAATTAACCCGATAAAAAGTAATACGATAATATAACCTTTGCGCTAAAATAAAAATATGACGATATAAGCCTTCCGGAAAATTACAGCCATTATTAATTACAAAATCATTATAAAGTTTTATTATATTTAACTTCGATATTAAATTGCTTATATTAAAAGATTTAATTGTAAAAATATATTACGATTACATTTTTATAATCGTTAATTGATTTACGAAATTTTTTTATTTCTTACTTTATAACGAAAATACCGATAAAAAATAATTCGTATACATTTTTCTTAAATATATTTTAAATACCTACGGACTTTTAATGAAAATTATATCAAACAAAGATATAACCTTTATTTCAAAATTCTCGCAAAAATTGATAACTTAGCTTGGATTATATTATAAATTATTTAACGTATTTAAACCGTAAATAAACGGATAAACGGAAAAAATTAACTAAACGCTAAAAACATATTTACGATATTACGTTAATTACGAACAAAATAATTAAGTCAAAAATTATTAATTATATAACTAGCTTATAATACCAGCTACCATAAAAGTATTAAAACGATATTAATAATTACTAGTTTTAGTTTTATATTAAAAATTTACAAAAAGTTACATAAAAATTTAACCAACGTTAAAATAATTCTGATATTAAGATAACTAAAATAATTATATACCGAAATAAAAACAAAACTTAAATTCGTACGTAATTAAATAAATGTATATTATAATTAAAAAAAGTTAAAAAATTTACTTTTTTCAGAAAAGGAAATAATTTATTTAATTACCAAGAATATTCAAATTAAACGATTTAATAAAAAATTTAACTTTAAATATATTAATTCATATAAAATTACCAAAAAGATCTTAAAAATTAATTACGAATTAAAGATATTATCGAAAATTAAGTTTTATCCAGTTTGTTATATTTTTTTATTCAAGTTAGTAACAGATACGATTAAAGTTAATATAAGGCAAAAAAAAAAAAACTATACAAAACGTATTAATTTATAAGGCAGAAAAAATACTGGATATATGGAAATAGAATAAATTTACTTAATACTTAGTTAAGTAAAAAGATTACCTAGATTTCGAAAATACTTAAAAACTCGTAAAAAACCTTATAAACGTTTAACGCCTTTTAAGGAACTTTTATTAATAGCGCCGAGGTCGTTAAGGTTAAATTTCCAGTTTATATTACTTAACGGTATTTAATTAATCCCTTAAAGTTCCAAACTAAGCGACCATTCCGTAATTTAAACGATTTACGCAACCCGCGTAACCGTTTCGGCTTTCAATCTTTCCTGTTTTTTAATTCGTCCAGAAATTAAAATCTACGATTTACTATTTTAATACCTTTAATACGAAAAAATTCTTATTCTTAACGTAGTTATTAAAAACGTATAATTTCTTTATTTATTTATTTTTGCAATCGAAATAACCGCTTTTTAATTAAGATCTCCTTACGCTTTATACGTTTCGATTTTTGAATAATATTACGTAAAGAATTAAGGGGTACGCTTATATTATTGCAATTTTATTTTTTTAAAATATAATTCTCGTAACGAACCGCGTTTTCTATTATAACGCATTTTTCCTTATTTTTAACATCTAAAGAATAAGGCATAACCTCGAAATTTTCCCGTTAAATAAAAAAAGTTAAAAATTTTCATTTTTTATTTTAGTCGAAACGTTTGCAAAATCTTTACTTTTTAACGCGGTTAGGTATAACGAATAAAAATCCCGAAAAAATAATATATAAAAAAGGAAATTATTTATTAAATAAACGTAACAAATAATTAATCTTTAAAGGTAAAGATCCTGGAAAAAAAAAATCGTATTATAATTAACCAAGCTTAACTTATTAACAAACGGTCGGAAGTTAAAAAGGTTATTTCCGATACAAAACTTTGGATCACGTAATATAAATCCGAATAAATCTCCGAATTTAAAGGGATTTATACATTTAAAAGGTATAAATTCGAGAAATTTTCCAAATCCATAAAGATCCAGTTTACTTATACGGTATAAATTCAAAAGAATAAACAAATTAATACGGATTCCAATTAAAATATATACGCTTATTATTGCTGTAATTTAAATAATACCAACTTATAATAATAATTAATTACCAAATCATCTACGGTATCTGCTATTACTAAACGTAACTATTATTTATTGCTTAAATTCCCACGATATTACTACCAACATAAACCGTATAACTAGTTTTAATAATTGGTTAAGTGCATAGACGTTACATTTAAGCTCTTTTACTAATTTAGCGCTCTTATTTATTTGGTTTTACTTATAGTATTATAAGAAATATTATTATAATCGGTCCGACTCTAACTAAAAACGTATTCAGCTTATACAAAAACGCTTACCATAGTTATATTAAAGGCAAATATTTTCGGTATCTCCGACATCTCCGCGTTGACGTATTTACTCTTTATATCCACGATATTTTTATAACTGGTCAAGATAAAAAGGTATATAATTATGCTTGCAGCTACCAAGGCAAATATAAAGCGCCGGGTTTTAAAGGTGGTTATAATAGGTTATATAACCGGTTACCTTTAGCAGCTGTTACTAGTAATTTTTTATTACAACCTTTCCGCCGGCTAAAAAAAATTGTTTATTTTATATTGCAAATATTTCTTTTTTTAAAAACGTTTATTTTAATCGTATAATTACGTAAGTTTCGAATTATTGCGAATTTGACACGGATATTGTCAGATATAAGGGACATCAGTTGTCTGTTATATTGCTTGACTAGTTGCAGGTGCTCTAGAGCGCACACCGCACTTTAATATAGTCTAGTTACGTGATGTACATGGTCCGTTTAGGGGGAGCCTTTCCGTATATGGGGTGCTAGCGCACCCCCTGCTAGCTGATATACCCCCTTAACGCCTTGACGTAGTTACGGCGTTAACTTTTACATTTTATTACTTTCTAGAGCTGCAGTTGTCCATTTTACCTCTCCTCCGGCAATTAAGTCCTTCTGATCAGCCAATTCCTCCTTTAAAATTACTTTTAGGTTACTCCTCCGCCGATTAAGGGCTTCCGTAATATCCATTAACCTTAACTGCTTTTTAAAGCGCCTGAAAAGTTCGCGTAATAAGGCCTTTATTAATTTATTAATTAGCATATTATCCGTAAGCGTATAATTTATCTTAATTATATTTTTTTATATAACTTTTTAAAGTTAATGGTTATATATATTTACGTACCGTAATTTTGTTTGTAAAAAAGCGACGTTAACGTTAATAAGCCGTATTATTTATTAATTATCGCATTATATATTTAAAAAATTTATATTTAGGCCGATTTTTAATTTTTTAATTAATCGAAAGCTAAATAAGGCCTTTTTTATAACCTACGTAAAGGATAATAATTCCGTTTCGGTTATAAAAGTAATTATTATATTTTATTTATTCGCTTACCATTTTATTACTTTTTTAAATAACTTCATAACGTAAGTTTAAGAACTTTTTCGATTAATTATATTATCCGCGAAAAAAGTGTTACTTTAGGTATTTAGCGAATCTTTACTTCCGAACTGCAATATTAACGTTTTGGTACCGATTAAATATAAAATAATTTAATTAATAACTTTATAATATACGTTATTAAGGTTTAAATTAAATCGGGTAAATCGGGATATTATAAAAGTTATATTAGGTCGCGTATTAATTGTTACGTATAGGATAGAACCGATTTTTTTTTGGTATTTGTTAACGGAACCTGGATAAACCAAATCAAGATTCGGCAGTAATTCGACGCCCGTTATTAGCGTATTTAAGAAATTATTTAAACTTTTTTTGGGGATTAAGTTAACTAATTTATTTATAAAATCGGATTAAAATAACCAGATTTTTTTTTAACTTTGTTTTTAATTATTTCGATACCGAAAAATTATTATAAGTTTTTACCTTTTATAAGGGTATACCGTTCCCGTATTTATTAAATTAATTAATCGATAAGGTTTTAATTTTTCTTACGATAAGTTATAACGATATCGTTTATAAAAAAAAAAAAAAGCACTTTTTAACGAATAAAATAACAAAATTCGTAAGGAACGGAATTAAATTTTAATTTTTTAAATATTTTAATAAAGTTTTTTTGTTATAACAAAAATAATTCCCTTAATTTATATAATATTTTTTTAATTAAGAAAATTTTGTTACGTTATACGTATTTTGGAAACATTTTTATAAATATTTAATAAGGTAAATTTACGTTAATAAAGGTATTTATAGCGTTATATTATTTAAGCTTTAAGTTAAATTTAGCCGTAATAATAATTAAGGTTCGAAATAACTTTTTAATTAAAGTGGATACGTATATATTACCATAAACGTTTTTAAGTTATTAATTACCCCGTACGATAAAACGTACCTTATATTTTTGCAATTAGTTATATTTATTAAACTTATAAATATATACTTATATATACCTTAAAACTTATTTCCCTTTAACGGAAAACTAATTAATTATTTTTTAAAATTATATCTTTTTATAACTTTGTACATAAACCTTTTCGGCTTTATGAAATAACTTTTTTAACGGGTATATATTTAACTTTTTATAACTTTACGGCGATAGCGGTAAATTATATTTATATACCCGGCCTTATAATTTAAAGATTATATTATATTTCTTCGTATCGAAACCTTTCCGATTAAAATAACGCATATTTCGAGTAATTATTTTCCTTAAATTTCCGCAGCTTACCGGCCGGTTATTAAATAAACTTATAAAGTAAGCTAATCGTTTAACGTTAAATGCGGCTTTTTAAACTTTGTAATCATTTTTAATAATATTCTTATAGTACGGAATATATGGAAAGCTTACGTTTTCGACCCGTAAAATACCTTCGTTTTTTACCGTTATTTTGGGTTAAATAATATAATAGGAACTTAAGGTTATTTTTTTAACTTCCGCCGGCGTAATAATTATAGTAATTATTAATATAAACGTTAATGAAAGTAACTGTTACGGCCAGCGAAATATAGCATAATAGCTAGTTTATTGGCGCTATAAACGAAGATTTTAAGCTAAAAACAAAAGAAGGAAAAAAAGGCAGAGTCGCGAAGTGCGTAAAGATTTACAAATATCCCTACTTTCTATATGGCAGGTAGCTTGTTCGTATAGCAGCTGTTAGTCCTATATAACGGTTGTTACGGCCAGCGAAATATAGCATGATAGCTAGTTTATTGGC
>QJOA01000226.1:0-27060 GCA_004155915.1 Monosporascus sp. CRB-9-2 | reverse complement strand
TGTTACGGCCAGCGAAATATAGCATGATAGCTAGTTTATTGGCGCTATAAACGAAGATTTTAAGCTGAAGAAAAGAAGGAAGGAAAGGCAGAGTCGCGAAATACGTAAAGATTTATAAATGTCCTTACTTTCTGTGTAACAGGTGGCTAGTTCGTATGGCAGTTGTTAGTCCTATATAACGGTTGCCAGCTTTATGGTTTGATCCTGGTGGCGGCTGCCGTTATATTACCCCATTTTAGAAATTTGTATACGATTAAAAAAGGTATGTAAGTTTCTGTTAATTATAGGTACCGTTTTTTCCTTATTAATCCGGTTTTTGCCTTCGTAGCCTTATTATTATCGGGATAGTTTTCGTTAATTTCGTCGGTTATTATTACGCGTATTTATTTTTATAAGCGGACCGGTAATTTAGGTACTTTAAGATATTCCGTATAGAACCTTTTTATTACGATCGGTACGTTTTTAAAATTGGTTGCGAAATATTATATTTCGTTAAAATTATAATTTTTTTATTTAGCTTAATATTATAGCTTTTTATGGCGCCCGTTAAGTTTTAATTATTCGATTTATTTTATTTTAAATTTTAATTTATTATTAAATTTTTCGGATAACGGTAATATTTAAATTTATTAAGGTAACGAGTTATCGTTAACTTTACGTAATCGATTAACGTAAAATAAGTTAATTATTTTATAACTTAACGGTAAATTAAGAATAAAATTATATCCGCATTTTTTTATAACTTTAAAAAATTTTATTTATTATAAATTTAAACAAATAATCGGTATTTATGTTACAAAATCTTTTTTACGGAAAAAAATTTTGTTACCGATTTTAAAAATTATTTAAGTAACATTTTTTATTAATTTATACCTTTTAACGTTTTTACGTTTTTAACGCGGTTTTTTTTATAAACGTTTAAACGTTTTTAATTTATTTAATAATTATTAATATTCGTTAAATTAATTCGGTTTTTGCCTTTATTATATTTAAATTTAATAATAATAAATTTCGGATATTTTTATTTAATATAATCTTTAACGGAACCATATTAATCGATAAATATTATAATAAATTATATACAAAATTTAGTATTAATATATATATATTTTAATCGTTTTAATACTTATCGATATAAAAGCGTAAACGTTAATTTAATTTTTAATTCGTAAATTCGATAATTTTTTAAGTTTATAAATATAAAACGTTTCCGTAATAATATTTTATATTAATAAATTCGTTTAATTTAATTAAAAATTAAAAAATAAATTATTTTACGTTATTATTAATTTAAATAATAAGTATTTTAAAAAAACGATATAAATATTAATAATATCGGTTAATTAAAATTTTAACGGTATTAATCTTTTTACCTGGTAAGGTTATTATAATTTTGTTAAATTTATCGATAAACGTTTATATATAATTATAACTATAACGGTTTTTTAGCATATTTTTTCCGTCGACGGCAACGTAATTCCAAATATTATTCGGAATAAGAAAAAGGTAAAAAAATTTTAGGGTTTTATTTCGAAACGTTTTGTTCCGACGGTAATCGTAATAATTCCGAATATATTATCGGATATTTTGCTTAAACCGGAATTAGGTATATTTCCGTATTAATATTTTAATTATTTTATTTTGGTTAAAATACGTAAATATTTTAAGTACGTAAATTTCGCAAATTAATACGGTATAAAAAAAGATATAACCGTTAATTATTTTTTCGGGTATTATTAATTTATTATCCTTTTTATTTAAATTTTATGTTTCGTTTTTATAACGGATAAAATTAATTAAATTAATATTTTATAAAATATTTTCGATTTGTACCTTAATCGGCGTTTCGTTAATAGCAATAATAAAAAAGTTTAGTTATTTTGGCAAAATTAAGGTTTAAGTTTTTTCCTTTTTTTTTTCAGGCTTTGATTATAAATAAGTTTATCGTTTTTCGTAATAAAATATCCGTAATAATATTTTTTTTACCAGGTTAATATTAAAAGGTAATATCAAAATTAAAAAGGAAATTAACTTATCGGATTTAATGCGTAAAAAAAATACGTTTATTTATAAAATATAATAAGGCTTAGTAATCGGTAATAACGAAAAACTTTTATCTTTAAAATTTAAGGTAATAATATTTAAAAGTTTAAATTATAATAAGCAGTTTTCGGTTTTAAATAAAATATGCTTTTTTTGCTAAAATTATAATTTTCGAAAAATATTTTACGTGTTTTTATTCGTTATTTTTTTATTATTACTAAATAATATTTTTAATTATGTTACGGAATGCGTTTATTTTTATTTTGGTCGGTCGGCCAGGTTGAAAAAAAGTTAAAATTAAGGTTTCGTAAACGAATTATTTTATTTTTTCGAAAGGTTTTTTTTATTCGGATTTTATTATAAAAAAGGTATCTTTTTTTAATAAACGGTTTAATAATTTAATTATACCGTTTTTATAATAACAAAATATTTATACGTAATTATAAAATTTTATAAATAAATAAATTATGATATAATTATTAAAATTTTTAAATTTTTATTTTTAAATTACTTTAATCTTGGTTAAATCGATAAAAATATTTACGTTTATTTTTATAATAATACCGAAATAATCCATTTTTTTAACGTTAAATCAGAATTTTTTAATATCTTTTTAAAAATTAACCTTATATAACCGGTAAATAATTTTTTTATAATATTTTTAATATTTTTTTTTAAGGCCGGAATAAATTAATACGTCGTCGGCGTAAACGTTTATATAATAATCGAGGAAGTTATATAATTAAGTATTAATAAACGATTATTATTAAATAAAATTTATTTTAAATTTAAATAAAAATATTTTTTATTAAAACGTTTTTTAACGAATTTTAAATATTATTAAGTATTTTAACTTTATAACGATATAAAGCTTATAAAACGCCTAAATAATATTAATTTTAGCAAAATATTTAATATTTTAATAATTAAATATAATACCGTTAAATAAAAGGGTTAAAATAAAGCGATTTTTTAAATGTTGGTTTTTTTAACGGTAATCGATATAAAATCGGCATTTTAACGAATAAAGTTTCGGAGTAAATAAAATTAAGGCGGCATTTTTTTATATATATAATTTAATAAAGTTTATTTTTAATAATTTATTTATTATTTTTTTTTAACGGAAAGTATTAAATAAATATCCGGTAAGTAAAAAATCCAAAAACGGATATCGGCCGGTTAAGTTCCAGAATTACGTTATGGCCAGGTCGGAAGTTTAAAAAAATATTAGTTTTTTTTTTTCGAAAAATTTTTTTTTAGATAAGTAAAAGGTTTTAGTAAAAATTTCCGGATTTATTTTACGTATTCCGGATCCTTATTTTCGGGAAAAGGGATTTTTTGGCCGTTATATATTTTCCATTTTTATAATACGATTAACGTTACGACGTTCGATTTTTTATTTTTAAAAAAAAAATTTTTTTAAAGTAACGGAAATTTATTTTATTATTTCGTACGAAAATTAATTTTTAACTTATTCGTTAACAAGGTAATAATTGTATTATCCTTAATAATTTTTATCGCGTAAATAATCGGCTTAATATTATATATATTTAATATATTTTTTTTATTTAATATATTTAACGAAATAATAAATACGGATACGGATATTAACGTAAGGTTATTTTTAAATTTTTTTTATAAACGTCGGAAGATTTGATATTATTTATCGGCTTTTTTTATAATGCAATTACGTCCGTTAACGTTTTTTTAAATTTTAGGATTAACGTATTTATTTAATAGGTATCGGGTTAAAAGTTTAATTGTTAATAAAAACTTGGTTAAAGCTGGAAGGTCGTCGGGCTAAATAATATTTTTATTTTTATAATTTAATAATAAGTTATATTTTTTTATTTAATTAAAACCGATAAAAATATCGTATTTAATATTTATAATTTAAAAAATTTAATCGGGAAAATGTCGTCCGTTAATTTCGAATATTATAATTATTTAGGCTTTTATTTAGCTAACGGGTTACTTCCGGTAATCCTGTAATTAAATTAATTTTTTTAATTAAATAATATAAATTTATAATCGTTTTTTCGCTTACTTAATAAAAAAAAGGTTAATAAAAAATTAGGTTTATATTCCGGTATTATAAAAAGCGGTAATATATAAATTAATTTTATTTACTTAAATTTACGTAATTTTAATAAAAACTTTGCATTTTTTAAAATTATTTATTTCCGTTATTATTAATATAAAAAGAATTATCGAAAAATTTTCCCACGGTTTTATTTTTTTTTTAATTCGTCGGAATTAAATAAATTACTTATTATTTTTACCGTAGCGACCTTTTTTTTATCGGGCAGTTACTAACCTTATATCCCGTTTTGCCATAATTAAAATACGTACCAACCTTTTAATAAACCTTTTAACCTCCGATAAAAGCTTGCCGGTATTATTCGAACGGGATTTTTTATTTTTATTTTTCGGTTTATTAAGGTTATATAGTTAAGGTTTACGCTTTTGCTAGCGTTTTTTATAAACAAGCTGGTTACTGTAAACGATTATAACGATACGGTTATAAAACTTTTCGTAAATAACGTTAAAGTCGTAATTATCTTTAAAATAACGTAAGTTAAGGTTTAAAGAAATATATTTTTACAAGACTTGTTTTTATTCGTTTTCGGTAATTTTGGCCTTTTAAACGAAAGCGTTAAATTTAAAAATAAAATCGTAAATATTTTAATCTTTACCGAATTTAAAGATAAAAGTACGGAAAGTTTTTCTAATAACGGAAACTTAGTTCAGGTTATAATACGATAATTTCAGCACCTAAATTATTTCGGTTACGTAAAAAAAAGGTTACGTAATCGATCGATAATAAATTTTAATTACTTATTTGGCCTTTTTTTTAAAAAATTTATTAAATAAACTATACGAATTTTTTCGTTCCGAAAGGTTGGTTTATTTATTTCGAATTTATTTATAACCTTACGGACTTAAATATTAAATTTAATTTTGTTACTGCTAAACTTAGTTAAATTATTAACGTAAACTTTTTCCTTTCGGTTATAATTAAAATTTATGTTATTAATTTCCGTAAATTTGCAAAAAGCGGGCCATGTTGCTATACTAATAAAACGAAATATATTAATATTACCGAAAACGCTGTTAATTATGTTTTCTCGGCGAGGGCGGTCGGCGTCGTCGGAAAAAGTAAAGAAATAATAACTTTATCTGGCCTAAAAACGAGCAATTTCGTTACGGAATTTTTAAAGTTCTTCCTAAATATTCTGGTTATCGTTAGCCATCTCGTCGATCAGTTATCTATCGGGGTCGGTTTTTAAATAACTATGGTTTTGGTCTTGGTCTTGGTTTTGGTCTTGGTTTAATAAACCTTTTGTCTTTACGGATTCGGTCTCGTTTTGCGGTATGTCGTTTTCCGCATTCTGGTCTAGGTTTTAAGGAAATACTTCGTCTTTTACATTTTTAATTCTACCTTTAATTAATCTAAGTCGCTTTAAACGTCGACTAGCTGATAAGTAATCTTTTTTAACAGATATTTAGTCTTAATGCTGATTAATTTAAATCTTGGTTTTAGGTTTGGTTTAGGACGCGTTATTTTTTGTCGTTACGTATTAACGTAAAAAAGGTATAGTACCTTTTTTTATTAATCGCTAGGCCAGCAAGGAAAGGAATAAGTTTAAAATAATATTACGGCCAGCGAAATATAACATAATAATTAATTTATTAACGTTATAAACGAAAATTTTAAGTTAAAAAAAAGAAAAAAGGAAAAGTAAAATTGCGAAATGCGTAAAGATCTACAAATATTCCCATTCTCTATGTAGCAGGTGGTTAGTTCGTATAGCAACTATTAATCCTATATAACGGTTGCCAGCTTCATAGTTTGATCCTGGTAACGGCTGCCGTCATAACGGTTGCCGGCCTTACGGTTTAATTTTGGTACCGGCTACCGTTATATTACCCCCTTTTAAAAATTTGTATACGATTAAAAAAAGTATGCAAGTTTTTGTTAATTATAAGTACCGTTTTTTCCTTATTAATCCGGTTTTTATTTTTGCAGCTTTATTATTATCGGAATAATTTTCGTTAATCTTATTGGCCGTTATTACGCGTATTTATTTTTATAAGCGGACCGGTAATTTAAATACTTTAAGATATTCCGTATAAAACCTTTTTATTACGATCGGTACGTTTTTAAAGTTGGTTACGAAATATTATATTTTGTTAAAATCGTAACCTTTTTATTTAGCCTAATATTGTAGCTTTTTATAACGTCCGTTAAGTTTTAATTATTCGATTTGTTTTATTTTAAATTTTGGTTTACCGTTAATTTTTTCGGATAATAATAATATTTAAGTTTATTAAAATAACGGATTATTATTAATTTTGCGTAATCGATCGGCATAAAATAAGTTAATTATTTTGTAACTTAACGGCAAATCGAAAATAAAATTATATTTACGTTTTTTTATAATTTTAAAAAATTTTATTTATTATAAATTTAAGTAAATAATTAATATTTACGTTACAAAATTTTTTTTACAAAAAAAAACTTTATTGCCGATTTTAAAATCGATTAAGCGATATTTTTTATTAATTTATATTTTTTAACGTTTTTACGTTTTTAACGCGGCTTTTTTTGTAAACGTTTGGACGTTTTTAATTTATTTAACGATTATTAATATTTATTAAATTAATTCGGTTTTTGTTTTTATTATATTTAAGTTTAATAATAATAAATTCCGGATATTTTTATTTAATATAATTTTTAACGAAATTATATTAATCGATAAATATTATAATAAATTATGCGCAAAATTTAATACCGGTATATATACGTTTTAATCGTTTTAATATTTATTAATATAAAAACGTAAACGTTAATTTAATTTTTAATTTATAAATTTAATAATTTTTTAGGTTTACGGATATAAAACGTTTCCGTAACGATATTTTATATTAATAAATTCGTTTAATTTAATTAAAAATTAAAAAATAAATTATTTTATGTTATTATTAATTTAAATAACGGGTATTTTAAGAAAACGATATAAATATCGATAATATTAATTAATTAAAATTTTGGCGGTATTAATTTTTTTATTTAATAAGGTTATTATAATTTTGTTAAGTTTATCGATAAATATCTATATATAGTTATAACCGTAACGGTTTTTTGGCATATTTTTTCCGTCGACGGCGACGTAATCCTAAATATTATTCGGAATAAGGAAAAGGTAAAAAAGTTTTAAGGTTTTGTTTTAAGGCGTTTTATTTTGATAATAATTATAATAATTCCGAATATATTATTAAATATTTTGTTTAAATCGGAATTAGGTATATTTCCGTATTAATATTTTAATTATTTTGTTTTGGTTAAGGTATACGAATATTTTAAATTCGTAAATTTCGCGGATTAATACGATATGGAGGAAAATATAATTATTAATTATTTTTTTGGATATTATTAATTTGTTATTTTTTTATTTAAATTTTGTATTTCGTTTTTGCGATAAATAAAGTTAATTAAGTTAATATTTTATAAAATATTTTCGATTTATATTTTAATCGACGTTTTATTAATAATGATAATAAAAAAGTTTAATTATTTTGGCGAAATTAAAATTTAAATTCTTTTTTTTTTTAAGCTTTAATTATAAATAAATTTACCGTTTTTCGTAATAAAATATCCGTAACGATATTTTTTTATTAGGTCGATATTAAAAAATAATATCGAAATTAAAAAAAAAGTTAGTTTATCGGATTTAACGTATAAAAAAAATATATTTGCTTACAAAATATAATAAAGCTTGGTAATTAATAATAATAAAAAATTTTTATTTTTAAAGTTTAAGGTAATAATGTTCGAAGGTTTGAACTATAATAAATAACTTTCGGTTTTAAATAAAATACGCCTTTTTTACTAAGGTTATAATTTTTGAAAAATATTTTACGGGTTTTTATTTATTATTTTTTAATTATTACTAAATAATATTTTTAATTACGTTACGGAATGCGTTTATTTTTATTTTAGTCGGTTAATTAAGTTAAAAAAAGGTTAAAATTAAGATTTTATAAACGAACCGTTTTATTTTTTCGAAAAAAATTTTTTATTCGGTTTTTATTATAAAAAGGGTATCTTTTTTTAATAAACGGTTTAATAATTTAATTATACCGTTTTTATAGTAATAAAATATTTATACGTAATTATAAAGTTTTATAAATAAACGGATTACGGTATAATTATTAAAGTTTTCGAATTTTTATTTTTAAATTACCTTAATTTTAACTAAGTTAATAAAAATATTTACGTTTATTTTTATAATAATATCGAAATAATTTATTTTTTTAACCTTAAACCGGAACTTTTTAATATTTTTTTAAAAATTAATTTTATATAACCGGTAAATAATTTTTTCGTAATATTTTTAATATTTTTTTTATGGCCGGAATAAATTAGTACGTCGTTAACGTAAACGTTTATATAATAATTAAAAAGTTTATGTAATTAAATATTAATAAACGATTATTATTAAATAAAACTTATTTTAAATCCAAATAAAAATATTTTTTATTAAAACGTTCTTTAATAAATTTTAAATATTATTAAGTATTCCAATTTAATAACGATATAAAATTTATAAAACGCCTAGATAATATTAATTTTAATAAAAAATTTAATATTTCGGTAATTAAATATAATACCGTTAAATAAAAAAATTGGAATAAAGTAATTTTTTAAATATTAATTCCTTTAACGGTAATCGATATAAAACCGGCGTTCCGACGAATAAAGTTTTAAAGTAAATAAAATTAAAATAATATTTTTTTATATATATAATTCGATAAAATTTATCTTTAATAATTTATTTATTATTTTTTTTTAACGGAAAATATTAAATAAATATCCGGTAAATAAAAGGTCCAAAAACGGATATCGGCCGGTCGAATTCCAGAATTACGTTATAATTAAATCGGAAATTTAGGAAAATATTAATTTTTTTTTTCGAAAAAAAATTTTCCAGGTAGGCAAAAGGTTTTAATAAAAGCTTCCGGATTTGTTTTATATATTCCGGATCCTTATTTTCGGAAAAAAAAATTCTTTAGCCGTCGTATATTTTTTATTTTTATAACGCGGTTAACGTTATAACGTTCGATTTTTTATTTTTAAAAGAAATAATTTTTTAAAATAACAAAAATTTATTTTATCGTTTTATACGGGAGTTAATTTTTAACTTATTCGTTAACAAAACGACAATTATATTATCCTTAATAATTTCCATTACGTAAATAATTGGCTTAATATCGTATATATCCGGTATATCTTTTTTATTTAATATATTTAACGAAATAATAAATATAAATATAAATATTAACGTAAAATTATTTTCGGATTTTTTTTATAAACATTAAAAAATTTAATATTATTTATCGGTTTTTTTTATAATACGGTTACGTCGGTTAACGTTTTTTTAAACTTTAAAATTAACGTACCCGTTTAATAAATATCGGGCGAAAAATTTAATTATTAATAAAAATTTGGTTAAAGTTAAAAGGTTATCGGGCCAGATAATATTTTTATTTTTATAATTTAATAATAAATTATATTTTTCCATTTAATTAAAACCGATAAAAATAACGTATCTAATATTTATAATTTAAAAAATTTAATCGGAAAAACGTTATCCGTTAATTTCGAATATTATAATTATTTAAGCTTTTATTTGGCCGGCGGGTCGTTTCCGGTAATCCTATAATTAAATTAATTTTTTTAACCGGATAATACGAACTTATAATCGTTTTTTCGCTTATTTAATAAAAAAAGGGTTAATAAAAAATTAGGTTTATGTTTCGGTATTATAAAAAATAATAATACGTAAGTTAATTTTATTTACTTAAATTTACGTAATTTTGATAAAAGTTTTGCATTTTTTAAAATTACTTATTTCCGTTATTATTAATATAGGAAAGATTATCAAAAAAATTTTTAACGGTTTTATTTTTTTTTCGATTTATTAAAATTAAACAAATTATTTATTATCTTTACCGTAACGACCTTTTTTTTATCGGGGTAATTGCTAGCCTTATATTCCGTTTTATTATAGTTAAAATATATGCCAATTTTTTAAAAAACTTTTTTTTTAATTTTTAATAAAGGCTTGCCGGTATTGCCTAAAGTTTTCGATTTGCCGGGATTGCTATTTAAGCAGGATTTTTTATTTTTGTTTTTCGGTTTATTAAGATCGTATGGTTAAGGTTTACGTTTTTATTAACGTTTTTTATAAATAAGCTGGTTATTATAAACTGTTATAATAACGCGGTTATAAAACTTTTCGTAAATAACGTTAAGGTTGCGGTTATTTTCAAAAAAACGTAAATCGAGGTTTAGGGAAATATGTTTTTATAAAATATGTTTTTATTTATCCTCGGTAATTTTGGCTTTTTAAACGAAAGCGTTAAATTTAAAAATAAAATTATAAATATTTTAATTTTTACCGGGTTTAAAGGTAAAAGTATAAAAGGTTTTTTTGGTAACGGAAGTTTGGTTCGGGCCGTAATACGATAATTTTAGCATTTAAATTATTTCGGTTACGTAAAAAAAAAATTACGTAATCGATCGATAACGAATTTTAATTACCTATTTGGCCTTTTTTTTTAAAAAGCTTATTAAATAAACTATGCAAATTTTTTCGTTCCGAAAAGTCGGTTTATTTATTTCGAACTTATTTGTAATCTTACGGATTTAAACGTTAAATTTGGTTTTATTACCGTTAAACTTAATTAGGTCGTTAACGTAAGCTTTTTCTTTTCGGTTATAATTAAAATTTACGCCATTAATTTCCGCGAACTTACGGAAAACGGGCTATATTACCATATTAATAAGGCGAAACGTATTAATATTACCGAAAACGTTATTAATTATATTTTCTCGGCGAGGGCGGTCGGCGTTATCGGAAGAAGTAAGGAAATAATAGCTTTATTTGGCCTAAAGGCAAATAATTTCGTTACGGAATCTTTAAAGTTTTCCCTGGATATCCTGGTTATCGTCAGCCATCTCGTCGATCAATTATTTATCGGGGTCGGTTTTTAAGTAGTTATGGTCTTAATTTTGATAATTTTGGTTTTAATTTTAGTTTTGGTTTTAATTTAATAAACCTTTTATCTTTACGGATTCGGTTTCGTTTTACGGTACGTCATTTTTCGTACTTTGGTTTGGATTTTAAAAAGGTATTTCGTTTTTTGCACTTTTAATTTTACCTTTAATTAATTTAAGTTGTTTTAAATATTAATTAACTGATAAGTAATTTTTCTTAATAAACATTTAATTTTAATGCTAATTAATCTGGGTTTTAATTTTAAATTTGGTTTAAGATGCGTTATTTTTCGTCGTTACGTATCGACGTAAAAAAAGTATAATCCCTTTTTTTATTAATCGTTAGGCCAGCGAAAAAGGGAATGAGCTTAAAATAATATTACGGCCAACGAAATATAGCATAATAATTAATTTATTGGCGCTATGAACAAAGATTTTAAGCTGAAGAAAAGAAGGAAGGAAAGGCAGAATCGCGAAATGCGTAAAGATTTATAAATGTCCCCATTTTCTGTGTGGCAGGTGGCTAGTTCGTGTGGCAGCTGTCAGTCCTATGTGACGGTTGCCGGCTTTACGGTTTAATCCTGGTGGCGGCTGCCGTCACAGTAACGGTTTAAAGGACGGAAATAGTTCGAACATAACGGTCGTATAAGGGTAATTAGTTTTATGCAAGCAGGCTTATTTTTTATTAACCCGTATATTTTTTTAAATATTTATATTATTTTGGAATTATTCTTTTTATTTAACCGGGAACTAAATTATTCCGTTTAAGTTTTTATCTTTCTTTTAAATATATATATTTGGATAATTATAAGCTTAATTAAGTAGTTTTATTTATCGAAATAACGTACATAACTTATTTTCCGTAACGTAAAAAAGGTTGTTCTTTAAATTTTTGATATTATTTAAAAAGGTAACCTTTTCGTTAAATTATATGTTTCGAATAATAATAACCTTATTAATTAACGGGTTTTAAATCTTGTAAATATTCGTAAATCGGTAGCTAACGAAAAAATTAATTTACGTTTTGGAATTTAGTTTTTATAATCTTTTTTTTTATAGCGGCAGTTATTATTATATAGGCCATATAGCCGTATATTTATAAATAGGCTTATTAAAGCTTCCGATTAAATATTATAACGCCGTTTTTATACGTTAAATAAATATAATAAACCTTATATAAGTTTTGCTAAAAAAAACGTATTTGGGGGTACGGTTATATAGGTATATTGTTACTTTAAAGATGTATACAATTAAAAACGAAGCTAACTTAACGCCATTTCATATTATAATCCTTTTCTTCTTGATTATATTTTTTAAGCGCTTTATACCCCCGTTCTGGGCCTGGGTATATGGTGTTAAGGGTTTAAATCTAATATTAAAAGGAGGCGATTAAAGCATATTTCGAAGTTGATAATTTTTTAAGATTTCGTTATCGTATTCGAATATTTGTAAAAAAACCTTATCCTGGTTCTTTAAAACCTTTAGGAGGTATTGGAATGTTATAATTAATATATTTTGCTTTCGATTTTTAAGGTAAATATCCTAAATAAAGCTTGAATATTTGTCGGTCGTAAATATAACGTATTTATATTTTTTAAGGTTTTTTTTAAAATTTATAAAGTCGATGGCAATTTGTTATTCTAATCGAGATGTTCCTTTCCGTAATTTATAACGTATTTATCTTTTGGCCTTCGCTTTATTATATGCTTAGTATTCGACCGTTATAAGACCTTTTAGGCGGACTTCTTTTATATGGAATTATAATTAGGCGATTATTTCGGGCCCTGGGTATTTTAGTTTTAGGTGTTATATCGTACCGTTACTGGTTCGTGGTAATTTTGTTATATAAAAGTTAACGTTTTGTTTATAAGTAACTAGGGTTGTATAAGGTATTATTACGTTAATATTTTCGATAACGAATTGATTAAATTTATTTGTTAATATAATAATTATTTAATTAAATTTATTTCGAATAAAATTGTTATTTTTTCGATTATTTTATTAATACTTTTTTTTCCGGAATTGCTAGAAAGATATCAGATTGTATGCGAAGTTTTTGTAGTAGGTTACGTCGTATAGACGTAACGTTTTCGGGCCCGTAAAGCTTTAAAGTAATATATTTATTTTTCCGTATTCTTTAATCGGAACGAAACTTTTTTTTGCGTACATTCCGTTATTTTAAATCGTTATCTTATAATTTAGGAACTTATTAATTAGGTTAAAAATATATATTGTAAATTTTAAATTTAAAATGGTTAAATTTTTTAAGGAATAAAACGTAACGTTTATCGTATTACGTTAATTAAAAATTAAAAAATATATTAAGATTCGTTTTATTTCCTTTAAAAGTTAATTTGTTTTTTAAGTAATTAATTTATTTATAATTTTTAATAAACGGTCGATTTTTTCCTTTAAGGATTAATCGGCAGCGATACGTTTTTAAATTAATGTTATTATCGCTTAATTAAAGTGGAAATTTTTTGGGGTTTTTTTAAGGAATACATAAAAATATTGAGGTAATTTATAATAAGTATTTAAGTAAGTTTTGTAACGTATGCCTTATATATCCGACTTTTGGCGCTTTTATTTGCTATTTTTTCGATTCGTTCGGAAACCTTTACGATTATTTCGTTTCGACCCTTTTTTAAAAAATTTATTACGCGATTAATTATTAATATCTTTGTTAATATCCTTAATTTTTTTTTAATTAGGATTATCCTGATTTAAAAGGTTTACAAAAACTTTTTGGAAAATTAGGAATGCCGCTTTAATGTCTTTCGTTAACTGTTAGAAGTTTATTATATTTTAATAATTTAAAAGGTTAACCTTAATCTTTAGAGAATTAATCGTTCCGTTTTTAATTTTGTTTTTTTTAAAAGTATATATAAATTCGACCAATTAGGTAAGATCGGTATTATTATTATATATAATTAATTTATTTAAATAATTAATATAATTATTTCGGGGATACCGTAACGCTGGCCTTAAGCCATAATTTTCTGTTACTTTATTATTTATTTATTAAGTTTTTTCGCAACTTTTGGGGTTTATTTTAATCGTTTTTCGTATTTGCGTTTGGTATTTATAAGTAATCGATTGTCGTAAACCTTTCCGGCTTATTATAATTTAGCATACCATTTTTTAAAATCGTTATCTAATTTTAGGCAAGTTTATTTAATCGATAAAAAAACGTTATTTAGAACCTATATTATAAATTCGTTATAGTTTTTTCGGAAAGGTTTATATTTTTAATTATAATAAAAAAGGTCGTAAAATTTTGGTTATAGGTTTATTTGTTTTCGGTTGTTATCTTGAGGATATTTTTCGGATAACCCGTTCGATCGATTTTTTTGACTTAAATAGTTTTTTTAAAGAATAAACGAGCTGCCTGCGTCGATTGGCGAACTTGTCTTTTTAGATAGGAGGATATATCGGGCGGCGTAGGTTTAACAGGCTATGGGAAGTTTTAATTAAGGTCGATATAGTCCCATAAATCATATCCTTTAACTCTGGCCTTAAATTCGTCCTTAAATTTATCCCAATCCTAAGGACCATTATAAATAACTACGGACGTTATCGGTACGGTCGGCATTATGGCTATTAAAGTATATAAACAATTGCTACTGATGTACAGCTTATATCGTCTCAGCAACAGCTGATCAATAGATAATGATACGAATTAAGCAAATAAGACTCTTAATTGTCAGATATAGGGAACATCAGTTATCTGTTGTATTGCTTGACTAGTTGCAGGTGCTCTAGAGCGCATACCGCACTTTAATATAGTCTAGTCACGTGATGTACATGGTTCGTTCAGGGGGAGCCTTTCCGTATATGGGATGCTAGCGCACCCCCTGCTAGCTGACAGATATGTCGTTTAAAACGCCTCGTAGCGCGCCTTTTCATACCTTAATATATTCCGTAATTAATTTTACGACATACTTTTAAATCCGCCTTTTAATATATTCCCCGCCGGATATACTTTTTACGTTCTGCATTCGGACAAAATAACTGATATATTTAAATTCAATATTCGATTAAGAATAAATTCTTTATGGGTTAACTTTAATACGGACGCAATAGCATAATATTAACTTAAACGCATTAAAACATAATCGGTTATATATAGGTTTGCAGAAAGGAATGTTAATATGGCGTCCGTAATAAGCTTTAATATAATGCGTACATTTATTTGAAAGTTGTATATACGGTCTACGAAAAAAATATGATTAATTAGAATTCATTTAATATATTATAGTTAAGTAATTTGGATTAATTGTTGCGAGGTGCTAAAATCTCCCACGCTCGCTTATGAGCTTGTTCGCATATGTAGAACGTTCTATTTAAAAAATAAAAATGTACAAGTTTTTTTTTAAAAGGTTATTAAATTAATATATATTTATACGGTTTAAAACAGGTTGAAATTATTTAATAAACGACAATTAAAACATATTTACAAAGTAAAGTTTTTATTTATTTATTTTAGGTAATGCGATTTATTCTAACTTTTAAACCGAATAAGTGTTTATTTTATACGATAATGATTCTTTATTTTTCGCAATTGAGAAATCATAATTTTAAAAATATTTTTATTTAAAAATTAAAATTTTTTAAATCAATACATAAATATATGAAATATCAGCTTTTTACTGTTTAATAACCTTAAATTAAATTAATAATAATATATTAAAACGTTATTAACAGTAATTAGGCTAAATAAAATATTAAATAAATATATTTCCTTTGTTTAAAATTATTTAAAGTACGTTATTAAATACAGAAATAAAGCTAATAAAAAGTATATATTCGTATAGATGATTTTAATAATAAATTTCAACTTTCTAAATTATATCAACAAATCGGATATAACGTTTATAATGTAAATTTGAGCGAGGTTTATAGGTAATCTGTTTTTTTTAAAAATATTAAAAATATAATAAAAGATTATTACGTAATTTCAGCGGCATAATGAATTTATTTATATTATAAATAAAATAATTCAGAGTTATTTCAAGTAATAAATATAAACTTTATGGATAATTACGAATTAAAATTTTTATATTTTGATTTTTAAATTGATAAAACGTTATTACGAAATACAGCATCAAAGTAAAGTATATAAATATGAAAATGACCATAATGAAAATAATAAAGATTTTTAATTTTTAATAAACTTGAAGTTTAAATCTAAAAGTTTTGTTTTTGATTTAAAAAAATACTATAAAACTATTTAAACAAGTAAACGAAATATAAATATTAGTCCGTTAAATATAACTGCTAGTAATATCTTAAAACGGCGGCTTTATTTCAAACTTTTCATTTCGTAAAAGTACAACTTTTTAAGTATTTCACTGTAACAACGACTATTATTCCGCTTATTATTATTTAATTCGATTTTAAAAATAAAGATAGTAAATAAAATTTTATAACAGCGTAAAAATATTATATTCGTTACTACGAATTCGTTTACGTAACTAAAACTTTCAATTATTTATTATATTTATCGATAACTTTTAAATACTTCGAAATAATGTTAAGAATTTATAGATATAGTAATAGTGATAAGAGATTATTATATTCTTTTAAATTCAAGTCGAAATTATAAATTAAACGCTTAGAAACTACTTTAAAGCTTTTTAAAATAAGAATTCATTCCGTTAATTATATATAATATTAGCTATCGTTTATTATACGTATATTAACGTTAGATTTAATACTTAAATTATCGTTAAAACGGTTATTTTTAAATATATAAATTAATAAGTTATATTTTTTTTGTATTTCGCTAGCGGATTAAAACTAAATAACGCCTTAATAATTCGGAAATATCGTATATCAAACAAATTGTCTATTAAAAAGGCTTTAACGCGTTATTATTACGTTGTTATCGAAGCTCAACAAGCGTTATAAAAGGGGGTATACAAAAAAAGATGTGTGATTCAGAAGTTTGGTGGGGCTAAGACACTCTGATTCGAAACAGCAGTACACAAAGTAAATAAGAGCCTAGCTAGCCTAGCTAGGCCTGACAGCTTTATACCGCTTTACCAACAAGTGGGTCCGTACTTGATGGGTCACATTGTGATAGAATCCTAATAGCTGCCATCAACGGATGTTCTAAATATGGATTCCGCCGTGATCTGTTCAATCAATAGCAGATGGCCGGAGGGACCGAAGCCATGTAACCCCGATTCCTGCCAATCTAGCAAGTTCGATTGTTGTGTCACTTTAGACAAGGCTGCGAGCTTGCCACTAAGTGAAGCATCCTGTAATTGAAGGACCAGTTTCAGTATTAGCCAACTGACACGACTGTAGGTATGTGCTTTGACATCGAATCAACGTCCACTCAGGTGCCCGAAACTGGTAAACTGTGACTCTATATCACCAAGATGTCCCATGAATTGATGTACCTAGGTCTGATTAGCTCTTTTAGCAAGGCTGTAACTAAGAAATCCTACCCCCGTTCTACCACATACGAACATAATTTATGCATGTTGACAGCCCAATAACGTGACGCTTTCCCAGAGTCTGGTTTCATACCTACAAGGAGGGTGCCTAAAAACCTCCCAGAGAATTTCCTAGCTGAGCTGGAGTACAGAACTTGTTGCTGCCCACCAATAACATCGGCACGTAACTCTCCGACAACATCGTACTTGGATTTCTTTTACTACCAAGAACTACAGTTCGGTTCTAGTATATCCTGGTGGTCTCGCTTGCTATGTTCTAGGTCGCTAGGGGTACAGCTGTGCGGTCGGCTATATGGTGTTATATCTGCCGTGTAACCCCATTAATCCTTTGGACCACTTCCGACATCCGCTTTTGAGTCGCATCTAGGGATTCTACTTATTTGCTCGCGCCTCCTTCGTGCTGTAGTGAAGGCACTCAAGAGACGAATCAAATCAAGACACCTGTATAACGTACCAATTATTGCAACGTCGGTAACGTACTATGCTCGTAGTGTTTCTTCTATATAAAAGGCTAAATGACCGGATGGCATGCAGTATCATAAAAGGAACACATTAAGGAGTTATGTTATGATTTAGGCGGCGTTGCTGAGAATTCGTTGCCAGCTATCCTAATCTAATGCAGTAATTCGTCCGACAGATAGATGTACTGGTCTACAGCGAAGGATAATGCACTAACCTATTACTCCCATTTCGAATCAGAGTGTCGGGGCCCCACTTAGCTTTTAAATCACACACCTTTTTTTGTATGCGTTCTTTTAGAACGCGGGTAAACCTTCGACAGCAACATAACAACAATAATAACAAAAACTAAAGCCTTCCATATAAATGATTCTTTCGATCTACGATACTTTAAGGTGGTAAAAATGCTTATTATCCTTAATCCTAAAACGAAATACAAAAAAAGCCTTATTACGTTACAAAAATATAACTTATTAGCTTTAATTTCCGAAAGCGATGATATTAACGAAAAACTTTCGACCTTATTCGATATTAACATATATACGATCGAACGATATCGCGCCTAATATAAGGCGATTAAGCGATTTCTTATTAACGGAATAGATTATTGCTATAAGAAAACTTTAAGGCTATTTCGTTAGGTGCTTAACGTACGTATTATATACTATTACGCGTTACCCCGTTACGCGTTACCCCGTTGCGCGTTACCTTAGTTAACTAACGTTAATTATATAAAAGCTATTAAAGGAGTTAATTTATAAGCCCGACCTATATTTCGACGAAATGCAATAATTTTCCGCCGATCACTACAATATATACGTAACTATTTCTACGATTTCGAAGCATTTAAAAACTATCGAATAAGGTAATAAAAAGCTGAAAATTAAAGCTGCGTAGGCGGGTTCGAGGCAGCGTATGTGGTATTTTTACGCCGTTATTAAATATATTTCGGATATATTTATTTTCGTAAACGAATTAAGTATTAATAAACGTAATATTAACCGTTATTATAGTTAACTACTTAAAAACTTTATTTTATTTATTTAAAAGATTTTAAAACGAAACCGTGATTTTAATATGTTGCTGGCGATTACAGTTAACGGGCTATTAAATAGCTTTATATATTAAAGGTTTATTAATTATAAAGGATTTACTTTATATTTAAAAAAGAAATATTACCGTTAATTAATTCGTATTTTAAACCACGCTTTATATTAATAATAAATAACGTTAACTTTTATTATTCGCACAGAATATATCATTCTTAAACCTAATTATTGTCTTATTATTTAAATTTTTACGATATTATTATTAACATAAACCGTACGACTAAATTTAATAATTAATTAAGCTTATAACCGTTATATATTATAACCTTTTATTTAATAATACCGTTAAGTTTTAAGCAAAATATAATATTATTATTATATCGATTAATACTTAAAATAACGTTTTTAATAACTTTAAACAAAATTTACACGACTTAAAAATGAACTTAAAGCCGAAATATTAATTATAACGATTATTAAAATTAAAACTAAAAAATCCGAATCTGACGATAAAAAGGAAAAGGTCCAAATATTCATTACCTGAACCAAAACGTACCTTCGATTCCTGGGGATAAAAAACTCGCCGAATCAAATTTTTATTATAATAATTTACCTTATTAAAAATGTCACAAATTAATTCGAATCTATTATACAAAATTACTTAAAAGTTAAAAAATCCGATAAAAAAATCATTAAGGAAATTTTTGAATATTAGATTGATTTCGAAAATAAATTTCGAAATAATTGTGCTAACCCGGATAAAAAAAAACGAAACGTAACTTAAAAACTTTTCCAGTTACGATAAAAAGAATTAACGTTTAAATATGCTATAATATTTAAAAACTTAGTTATTAAAGCCGGGTACGGAAGGGATTAAAACGATATTATAATTAATATATTTTATAAAGAATTAAAAGAACCGTTAAAAATGAAGTAATTAAAAAAAACCGATCAATAAACCTTAATAAATATATCGCCGAAACCGTAAATATCGATAACCGATAGTTTAAAAAACGACAAAAAAAGGATACTTTATTCCGAAACTAAAGTACTTTAAAGACAACCAAAAAAAAACCCCGATTCGTTTTTAACTTTTTACGAAACATATCCAGAATTTATAAAATTAAAAAAACGCCCAGTTATCTATTATACTTACGGAAAATAAAAATATATTATACGATATTATAAAAGCTAAAGGTAGCCATAATAATAAATTTCAGTTTTTAGAGGCCGATACCAGAAAAAAACTAACGATAAAAAAACGATTAATATAATTCGCATCCGAAATAATTCTAATCTTTTACCAGAAATACGACAAAAGTTAAAGGAAACCAAAAGCTGTTCCAAATAACACTTAAAAAAGTTTCTTTTATTAAGTTAATCTGTATAAATAACTTTAAACCTAATAAAAAATAAAAAAGAACTTAAAAAATATAATTTATTTTCTTAATTATAATAATAATAATAATAAAAAACGATTAAGCAATATTCGACGTTTAAACGAAAGAATATTAAAAATAAAACGAAAACTTATATTTAAAAAAACCCGATCGATACGGAAAGTTTTACGTTATTAATTACAAACGATACTAATATAGAATATACGAAAATTATAAAAAAATATATTATATAACGGATTATATAAATACAACGATAGAATTTTAATTTTAATAATTAAATAAGCAACGATCTGAAAAATTAAAAGTAATACCGATATCTACAAAACATAATAACTTAAAACGAGATTAATTACTTAATAATATTTAGAAGTTAACTAAAAAAAATTACCTTACAAAAAACCCCTTTTATTATTACGATTAATATAATTATTAAACGTAAAAAAAGGTAAGCTAGAAAATAATGGAAAAATATTACAGAAAAATGATTACGGACTTATAATTCCAGTTAAAGTTTACCGAAAACTTAATAAAACAACGCGCCTTCCAAAAATTCTGTTTTTCTTTTATAAAAACGAAATTTGAAAATTAAAGTACATTATAAAGAAAACTTTTTAAAAGAAAGTTGCTAATTTAAAAGCGATGTTACGGCAACAAAATAAATACCTACACCAATTACAAAAATTAAACGAATAACTTTTAAAACAAATTACAAAATTCGAAAATAATCTAAGAAATTAACGTTATTTATAAAGGAACTTTAAGCTAACAAAAAGAATAAAGGTAAATAAGAATATTTTAAAAAGGTTCTATACGCAATAAAAAGGGCAAGAAAAAAATTAATTATAATATAAATATAAATTAAAAAAAATGGTATACCGTCATAATAAATTGCAAAATTATATAAGAAAATTATATCGCCCCGCAAATAATAAATAAGTTATGATTATTATAATAAAATAGAAAAAGTCTTTATAAGAATAAAATACCGAAGGTTAAATATTTAATTACAATAACTGATAGGTTAAATATAAAATTAATTACGTTAAAGCGTTTATCGAAAAAAAAAACAAATTATGAATTACGATATAATTTTAATAAAAAATTATAATATAATCCAGCTATCGATTAAAACACTAACCTGTAAATTTCTCTTTATTTTTTAGCGATATATAAAACGACGTAAAAGTTTAATACTCGATTAATAAGGTTAACGAATACAGATATAAAAATACGACAGAATTTTTATTACCTAAAAGAAGGAAATATATAATGAACAAAAAATATACTAAAAAAATACGACTTATTATTCTAAACTTTAAAGTACAATTTCGATAAATAAATAACGATTTATTATTAAAGTTTAAAAAGTTACCAAAATAAATAACTAAAATTTTATCAAAATATCATAAATAAAAACGATTATTTTTAAAAAAACTTAAACTAAAATTACCACTTTATAATAAATAGAATTACGAAACATTTTTTAAAAATAATAAAACGATTACTTTTTATATTATGTATAACCTAAACCAGATAAAATTAAAGATATTACGCAATTACTATGAAAATAAGTTAAAAAAGATTATATATAAGGTTTTAAATTATTAACAAAATATTTAATATTTTTCGAACTAAAAGAAAATAAAAAATTACGATTCGTTATCGATTATAAATAACCTAATAATGTTACTATTAAAAATAAAACCTTATTATTACTAATTAGCGATATAAGGGATCGTTTATACGAAATAAAATAATTTATATTTTTAAACTTAAAGCAAAAATATAACGAAATACAAATTAAGCTAAATAACGAACAAAAAGCAGCTTTGAAAATTAAGTACGGACTTTTCGAGTACTTTATTATACCTTTTAAACTTATAAACGTACCGACAACTTTCTAACAAATAATTAACCACGTATTATAAATATATTGGGATATTTTCTTTATATATTACCTTAAGGACATTCTATTTATTCGAAAATAAAAAAAGAACATCTAAAATATATCTATAGAGTTGTATAAATACTGTAAAACGTTGATTTTTTAGTTAACGCCGAACAAAGCACTTTTTATATACAAAAGGTAAAATACTTAAAATATATTAAAACGGACATTAAAAAGCTGGCGGTAATTAGAAAATAAATATAATTTATTAACCTTAAAAAATATGAGCATTTTTTGGATGCGTTAATTATTATAAAAGATTTATACGCAACTTTAACAAAATATTTCCATTATTAACAAAACTTATTAAAAAAAGGTATTTTAAATAAATACCAGAAAAATAAAAAGCCTCTTAGAAAATTAAAAACGTCTTAACCAGTAAACCACTGTTAATTATATACGACCCAAGATGATTAATTAAATTAGAAACCGACGTTTTAAATTACGCCTTAAAAATAATAATCGAATATCGAAACGATCAAAAAACTCTTTATTTTATTACCTTTTATTTTTATAACTTATATAAAACGGAATTAAATTACCTTATACACGATAAAAAGTTTCTAACTATTAGTACCGTTTTTAAAAAATATAGATATTATTTTAAAAGTAATATATATCAAATTAAGATATATACGGATTATAAGAATATTATATATGGCTTTACGATACGAAAACTGATCGGAAAATAATTAAGTTACGTAAAATGTTTTTTAATTTTAATTACGTTATTATTCATCGCAAAAAACTAGAAAATAGCAAAATAAACGTATTTAATAAACGACCTAATTTCAGGAAATTTAAAATTGAAATATAACAAATAATTTCCGATATAATACCCGAAGGATATTTACGATAACGACAAATTATTACGATAAAAGGAATTTTAGCTAATATATAAATACCTATGGGTTTATAAAACCTTAAAACGTTTATAACGAATATATTACTTGCTTAAAATAAAATTAACCGTATAACAAATAATACGATAATATGAACCTTATAGAAAGTTATAATTCTTATTAATTGTAAAATAATTATAAAATTTTATTATATTTAATTTTATTATTAATCTTTTTGTATTAAAAAATACAGTTAAAAAATTATATTACGATAGTATTTTCGTAATCGCCGATCGATTTACGAAGTTTCTTTTTCATATCTTATAACAAGAATATCGATACAAAATAACCTACATATATTATCCTTAAATATATTTGAAGTATTTACGAATTTTTAACGGAAATTATATTAAATAAAATTATAACTTTTATTTCAAATTTTTAAAAAAGATTAATAGCTTATTTTCGATTAAATTCTAAATTATTCAACGTATTTAAACCGTAAACAGACGAATAAACGAAAAAGATTAATTAAACGTTAAAAGCGTATATACGATATTATATTAATTACGAATAAAATAATTAGGTCGAAAAGTTATTAATTATATAATTAGTTTATAATATTAATTATTACGAAAATATTAAAACGACGCCAATAATTGTTAATTTTGATTTTATATCAAAAGTTTATAAAGATTTATACGAATAATTAATTAACGTTAAAATAATTTTTATATCGAAATAATTAAAGTAATTATATCCCGAAATAAAAACAGAATTTAAATTCGTACATAATTAAATAAGTAAATATTATAACTAAAAAAGGTTAAAGAAATTAACCTTTTCGAAAAAAGAAGGCTTTATTTAACTATTAAAAATGTTTAAATTAAATAACTTAATAAAAATTTCGGCTTCAAAAATATTAATCCAAACAAAATTATTAAGAATATTTTAAAAAATAATTACGATTTAAAGTTATTATCGAAATTTAAAATTTATTTAATTTTTTAATTTTCTTTATTCGAATTAATATTAAATACGATTAAAGTTAATATAAAGCGAAACGAAAAAGTTATAAAAAAACGTATTTATTTATAAGGCAAAGAAAATACTGGATATACGGCAATAAAACGAATTTACCTAGTACCTAATTAAGTAAAAGTATTATTTAAATTCCGAAAATATTTAAGAATTATAAAGCATTTTACGAACTTTTAACGCTTTTTAAGGAATTTTTATTAATAACGCCGGAACGGCTAGGATTAAAAGTAGCCTAATTTACGTTATTTAATAACACCTAATTAATTTTTAACGTTTTAAATCAGTCGATTACCCCGTAATTTAAATAACTTACGCAACCCGCGTAACAGTTTCGGTTTTTAATCTTTTTTATTCCCTTAGTTCGTTTAAACATTAAAGCCCGCGATTTATTATTTCGACACTTTTGGTACGAAAAAAGTTTTGTTATTAACATAATCGTTAAAAACTTACGATTAAAATTCTTTTTTTTTATTTTTATTTTTTTTACGATCCAAGCAACCGTTTTTCGGCTAAAATTTCTTTGCGTTTTATACGTTCCGATTTCAAGTAATATTGCGTAAGGAATTAAGGGGTACGCCCGTACTATCGTAACTCGGTTTTTTTAGGATATAATTTTTATAACGAACCGCATTCTTTATTATAACGCATTTTTATTTATTTTTGAAATACGAAAAATAAAGTGTAATTTTATAGTTTTTTCGTTAAATACAAAAAGTTAAAAAATTTCGTGTTCCGTTTTAATTAAATTATTTACAAGATTTCTGTTTTTTAATACGGTTAAATATAACCAATAAAAATCCAAAAAATAATTTATAAAAAGGGAAGTTATTTACTAAATAAACGCGATAAATAATTAATTTTTAAAAGTCAAAGTTTTAAAAGAGGGATGATCGTATTATAACTAACCAAATTTAGCTTATTAGCAGACGGTCGGAAATTAAGTAAATTATTTCCAACGTAGAACTTGAGGTTACGTAACATAAATCCGAATAAATTTCCGAATTTAAGGGGATTTATACATTTAAAAGGTATAAATCCGAAAAGATTTCCGAATTTTATAAAAATTTAATTTATTTATACGGTATAAATTCGAAAAGATAAACGGATTTATATGGATCTTAATTAAAATATATATGCTTATTATTTCTATAACTTAAATAATATCAATTTGCAATAATAATTAGTTACCTAATTATTTACGGTTATCTATTATTACTAGACGTAATTATTACTTTATTATTTAGACTTTTACGATATTACTGCCAACATAAACCGTACGACTAGGTTTAATTGTTAATTAAGCCCATAGCCGTTATAATTACGTTATTAAAAAGTTCAAACACAAAGTTCAATTAAAAATAGGATTACTTTAATTAAAGGTTAAAACTGTATATAAAGTTTAAAAAAACACCTTTTTTGATTTCGTTTCGCAATATTAATAATAACTTTAATAAATTTATTAACTTCGAAAATACTAGATAATAACGTCTTAAAAGATTATACTATAACTTCGTAACTAAATTCATAACGTTACGTAAACTGCTTAACCTAAACGAACGTACGCCAAAAATTATATTCGTATTTACCTTATAATTCTTTATTAATATAATTAATAGCGTATTAATTAATGAAATTAAACAAATTTTTCTTATACTAGAATATCGTTATATAATAACTATTAATATATTGTTCAAATTATTACGAATTAATGATTTAAATAACGTTTCGGATTTTGTTAAGTTATTTTTTTAAGAGCTTACTGTTAATAATAACTTTAATAATATTAAGGAACTACGTACGTATATTTAAAGATTTTAGCTTAAAAGCGTTAACCGAAATATTTTCATTTAAAGCGGCTTCGTTTTCGGAAATAGTTTCGAAAACGGCAGTTTTAAAAGGTTCGTTTTCAATAACTTCGTTTTCGAAGGGTTCGTTTCGTATAACTTCGTTTTCGAAGGGCTCGGTTTAAATGGTTTCGTTTTCGTTTTCGTTTTCGAAAAATTCGGTTTAAATATTTTCGTTTTCGTTTTCGAAAAAAAACTCTGTTTAAATAATTTCTTTTTCGGTAAGCTCGTTATTCGTAATTTTAAAAACGTTTTCCGCATCCCTTTTTATATCCGTAATAATCTTAATTTCGGACTTTTCAAAATTTTCGGTTTTAAAAACAATTATTTATTACTTACCTTTCTTTTTATTTTTCGGAATGGCCTTTACGGCAGTTAATTGCTTATTAACAACTATTTTATAAATATTATTATCTCGAATATTAAAAAAAATAACTTGGCATTTCTCGATAACGTTAGCCACCTTCGTAAACGGCTTACAAATCCTTTGAGGAACTATCGTGGGATTACCCCGGAAAAATATTTCGAAATATTCGTTCGTAATCTCGTTTATTCGAATTAGCCTTAACAAAAACGTATACGGCCAGGTAGCTTAAAAAGGATTCGGTTAGGTTAGCCGGGTTTTCGCAATACGAAACGTAAAGCAAAAACTAAAGTTGTTAAAAAAATTATTAACAATAAAATTATATATAAAAATAATCGTAAAAGCTTCGTTTTCTGTTATTATGGCTGTTATTATGTTGCTATCGAAGGTCTACCCGCGTTCTAAAAGAACGCAGACAAAAAAAGGTACGTGATTTAGAAGCTAACCTTGGACCCCACCTAATGCATAGACCTAGCAATGCATAAGGATTTCCACCAAAACCCGCGATATATAAAAACCAATAATAAAATAACAAAAATATA